>JAYJLV010105341.1:0-36840 GCA_036873485.1 Torymus texanus | reverse complement strand
AAATCTCTCTCTTCTTTCATTAATTCATAAAAGAAAATTATCGAAATTAAAATACTCATAAATAATGAGCCACTTTTGACAAATAACAACGATTATGAAATCCATTATATACCTACGTTGATGCAATTTGTATATAGGTAAAAACGTCTAGACATTAATCTCTTGAAATCGGGTGCGAACATTTTTACACAGAAAATACATTTTAAGCTAGAAAATTCTCTGAACTTTTTTTTAGAGCCAGCAAGCTCATCCAGTGAAAATTCTTCCGCAAAAAGCTTCCCGAGTGCAACAGTCTGTGAAAAATGCGCTTAATCAAATATCACGGTCAACTCTCCATACATTCACTCCGGGAATATACACATGCATCACGGCTGACTCGGTTATCTCTCGTACGCGCGTGCGCGTCGCTATGCGTGATGGACGTTTTTACATTTCGCTCCTTTTGAAAATCCCCCAGCGATATACATCAGTGTGAGCTCGGCGCCCGGCTTCAGCGAGGCTAATAGACCAATCGAATTACCTGCTGCAGCGCCTCGTAATTTTTGCCAGCGCGAATTCAATAATCCTCGGCGCGACGGCTTTGATTCGCGCGGAAGGTGTGGGAGGACGGGGCAGGGGGTGGGCATAAAACAATTACTTCGTTATTCGCGAATCGTATTTGTCGCGAG
The DNA here is from genome assembly GCA_036873485.1 of Torymus texanus. Taxonomy (NCBI): domain Eukaryota; kingdom Metazoa; phylum Arthropoda; class Insecta; order Hymenoptera; family Torymidae; genus Torymus; species Torymus texanus. The sequence continues at coordinate 36,172 of JAYJLV010105341.1, read as the reverse complement.
CCTCGCGCTCGTGCACCAAAAACGAGAGTACGAAGAAATTGAGTAGTGTTTCTGGAAGTTTTATGGCCAGTGATCAAGAGTGGCTTTGCGTTTGGAGAATAGTTTCATTCTTATATTACGAGATATTTTATTTTTATTTATTACTTCAGTTTGGTAAAATGTTAGAATTTATTTATACAATACTTTCGAAAATATTTTTTCTCAAAACTCGAGTTTTGTGTTTTGTGTTATTTCTTTTCTTCATTCATCAATTGATTTTAATTTCAAAAAACTTTCAATGCACTTCCTGAAAAAATATATCATTATATTATCAATCATATTTTTCAAACGTTCGTCATAGAAAATTCTAAAAGATAACTGTAGATAATCACTTAATATTTATCTTTACTGAGAAAAATATTCAGCGATGAGAATTGGCGAACACGTTTTATGTTGTTGAATAGGCGACGAAAGCCAAGATATAGAAAACTGCAGCGGCGTCGCGGGAATGAATAAACGTACGAGTTCTGAAAAGAATAGTGTGTTTGGAGAGCCGATAAGAATTCAAACAAACAGAGGTATCTTTATTTACATGACGGTTTTTGAGAAGCGCATGTGCTGCTGCTATACGTTTGCAAGAGTTTCACGCCGCGTTTATTTTCCAAGGCTTCTTACGCCGTAACTTTCAATGCTGAATAACATTAAAACGAATTCTGTTTACGCGCGAGGAGAGGATGAGCGAGAGCGAGATGAATACTGAGACTCGAGGATGGGATTGATGTAAGAGGCGCAGAGGACGACGACGACGACGTGATTGCGAGCGAGGAAATTTATGTAAATTGTAGAGTAATGGACTTTCATGCATAAGAAATAAAATTCGTTGCTAGAAATGCTAGACGGTAAATAACAGGAAAAGTATATTATCTATATACAGGCGCGCGAAATAGGATTAAAAATCTTTTAGCTTATCTACGGCGTGCTTTGAATGGCCTGATGGGCGCATGAAAAAAGTTTCGAGTGGAACTAATTAGTTATTTCGGCGCCTTTTAGGCCATTAACCTTGACCCTTATCAATTCTAATAGGTTCTATAGGCAACGCACGTTCCACGCTACAAATTTGTCTTTGATCAATCGATATATAAAAATAGAAGTATATTTTCAAATCATTTCTATTTTAAATATGTATATAATTAAAAATTCGTATAAAAATTTAATTTTCGCTATATCTGTAAGTGGCTGACAGCGACATCGGCAGTGCGAAAGCCAACATTGAACAACGAAAAACTGAAATAAAAACGACAATTCCCGGCCGTGTGATTTAATAACTCCCAAGCCAATAACCTGCGAAAATAGAAAACCAATTGTAATCGCACTTATAACGTCCTCGTACTCTATATACTCTTTCTCCGCACTGTGAAGCAGCAGCAACAGTAGCAGCCGCGCCCTACATACGCGCGAGTTACGAACTTAATAAGCGCGACTCTCACGCGGCGTTTGATTAAGCGAATTGACAGGCGCGAGGAAGAGAAAAGGGACTGCTAAAAACCTCAGCAATTTCAACGGTCGACTCTCGAGGCCTATCGATCGCCGGCCTGTTGTGAAATTGCGGTGTGCGCGCGCGCAACAAATGCCACAGCGGTGATGTATTTAGAGACTTATAAACGACGCCGGTGTGTGTGTGTGTGTGTGTATGTGTATGTGGGTTTTCTTCTTCCGCGCGACAGGTGTAGCGCAGGGAACAGCTGAAGGATTTATGGCGGCTCGTTGCAAAAGAAGTTTGGAAAAGCGTATCGCAATTTTCGGCCTCACAAGTTTGACACACGCGCGGGGTTCGTTTTTATGATGGATAATTTTCTGTGCTCGGACGTAATATATAGCTACGTATTTTGAAATAAAACATGTTTTTTCGATGGGCAGTCGTTAAAATTGTGTGTATAATATAATATATGAGAATATATAGAAGTAGTTAAAGTCATCGTTTTTCATCGCGAAAGTTTTAGAATCGAAGTTTAAAAAAATATATACAAAGTAATTGTTTTTCTCAAGACGACTATATCTGTATAAATTTATTATTACAAATATTTCATAATTATTATTTCTTATTCATTTAAAAGTATACGAATAATAACCGATACGAAATTTAATAAAGGAAAATCCAGCTAATGCGTCCGGACATTTTCCTTTTGCTCATGAATCGCAGAAATTCACCGTAGCAGTACAATGAAATCCAATACGAAATGAAACTGCATTCAGTCCTGGCCTCGTATAGAGTGAGAGTGAGAGAGCGAGAGAGAAGTAATTCCATCGAATCCTACCTTTTATAATGAGATGCTTTGTGATAAGTACTTGTATAAGCCATCGGCTTAAAATTGGAAAAAAATAGATTTATCGCCATTATGTAATAAACGGTTTACGCGCGCGCATATATCGCTGAAGGCAATTGAAGTCGCGAGAGCGCTGCACACGCTGCTGCTGCGCACTTTTATTAATACAGCTTCGCGTGACATTACAGCTGCGCGCGCGGGAGCGCGTTATTCGCCTGCGCGTTGCGTATTAAAGTCGTAAAAAACTTCGATGGTTGCTGCGGCATGAAGCAATTTTTATAACTGTGCAGTACGTTGTTGTTATATGTTTTCATACGTGAACTGAATAAAGTATAAACATATATATTACAAACTTCTTCTGTTACGTTCTCTCGTTTCTTTTAACAAAAACCATATTTAGAACGTGTCTTTTTTTTTCATAAATTGCATAATATATGATTTAAATAAGTTAGTAAATTAAAAAACTTTTGGTCACTATTTGCGTAACATTATTTTTTGACAATAAAAAATTAATTTATGTAAAATATACGTGTATTTTGAAGTTAATAAGCTCTATTAGAACTTATTACCCTGGTAGAAAATTAAATTTTTTCGTTGGTTAAATCCCTAATCAAATGGAAGCATTTTAGATCTAAATAAATTTTTAAACATTATTGAAAGTATCGAAAATTATAATCACATAGTCAAATATTGACAATGGAATATGATTTTATGAACAAAAATTAAATATTTATCTTTAACATTAAAATGTGACGTTTTTAACTTCAAAATTAACCAATAATTAGCCAACGCATCGTTAACGTTTCTACCAGGGCAAAAGCCGTTTTATTCCATAATCAAATGCCAGCAAGTCATTATACCTCATTTTTCGAACATACATTATTGTAATTACATTATACACGTTTCTCGACAATACTCGTATTTATATACCAATTATCTGACGACAAATTCTGTTACGACGGAAATAGCAGAAGATTTAATAATGATTCCAAAACCTGTACGTCATTTGTTTGCATCATCAATCGCCAAATCGTCAAAGTGTCACACGCGCATAGGAGCTATTCCCATAAAAGTGCGCAAATGCATCGAAAAATCGTTGCCGTAACGCGAGTCCCATTTGTACGGGAGTAAATAGCCGCAGTGTGGCAAATTAACTTTTCTCTCTCTCTCTTTCAATACACGGCAGCAATATAAAACGATTTCCACATAACGCCGGATCTTTCTCTAAAGACTCCCCCTCCCCCTTTTTCTCTCTTATATACCTTTACGATTTCCCCTCGCGTGCGCGGCCCACCGACAATGGACCAAAGGGGGAAGGTCAACAAATCCGCAAATTCATGTGGCGCGCGCTTTCTTTGAAAACTCCGATACAATGGGGCCCGATCGATATACCGGCTGTGCTCCTGAATTTTCGCACGCCGCCGCCGTCACAACGACAGAGTCGTTAAGTTAAATTGGATTTCGCGCGTCGAACGAGGAAAATCCGTATGGCGCGTGTGCGGCTGTACGTCCTGGAGACACATTTGAATTCACTTTCCAGGGAATCGCGCCGATTAAGCGCACGCCGTGTGCGGCCTGGGACATTTATTCGGCTGGAATGATGTAGTTAAAAGAATTTCCAAATCATGTTTGTTTTGTATGGAAGTCGATAATAGTGATTCAATATTACAGAAAACGCCGTCTGCATTTTACGTCAAAAGGACGAATTTAAAAAATAAATAAATTATTTGAACGACGGATATATGTTTGAAATAAAAGTCTATACAGTTTGCAGTATACTTCAAAATTAGCACTGCAATCTTCTGATTCTATCAACATGGCTATTACATTCTCATTACGTCATTTGGCTATTTTCAATGCTTCCAAGAATACAATCTTTACGAGTAAACTTCGTGACGGTGGAAGAAAATTAACGAGGGATCGTATAGTTGTGTAGCAGAAATGCAGTTAATGAAGTACTTTAATACTTTTAACATAATGAGTGCTGAAATACTATATGATTATAAAATCTGATGTATGAACGAATATTTCATTAAGACTAAATTGCCAGAACATTTTTGTTTGCTTTAGATTTATTGTCAATGGTATATTTATAATTTTATTAGTTCATATGTTTCGAAGATTTATGATTAGTAAGACAACAATTTCTTTACAGGTCCTCTACTGCGAGAGCTGCCGGGAATCCTGCCACCCGAAACGCGGCCCCTTGGCCACTCACAACCTGGGCCCAGCCCAGGGCAGCTGGGTAAGCGCCGGTCTGGCCCGCAGTCGGGGCGGCCAGCACGATTCCACCGGCGGCATTCCCGGCTCCAACAACCCCGGCTGCCTGGAGCACAGCGGCGAGCAGCTCAGCCTCTACTGCGCTCTCTGCAAGATCGCCGCCTGCGGGCTTTGTCTGCGCGACCGGCACACGGCCCATCCCCACGACGTGCTGCCCCTGGCAGCCGCCTGCAAGGCACAAAAGGTGAGCAGTGCACGCTTTCTCTCTCTCTCTCTCCCTATATATAGAGCCGTGTCTTACGTGTGCACGACCCCCTTTGTTCCAAAGAGCATGGGCGACAGTACGCGGCGCGTGGTGGTGGATGTGTATGCACGTTGGGGGGAGGCTATTTTCACTGTATGTGTGTTGAATATGGATGATGTGCGCGTTTGATTCGTGGTTCCACTGCCGCTGCTGTGCCGTTGCTGCATGGGGAATTGAATTTAATTTAATTGAGAGAGCTTCGCTGGTTCTGGACTGCCTTGATGGTTTTGAAGTCGATGATTGATATAGACGGAATATTGAGGAAGTTTCCCGTTTCACACTTGACTAAACTGTTTTCACATAGGTAGCATGATCATCTAAGCTTGTCAATTTTAGTAGCGAGTGTTACGTTACAAGATGTTCAAAGGCAATGGAGGATATTTTTACGGTTTTTCTTAATAAAGTTCTGGTATTACTTTTCTATACAACTCGGTAAAAGATGAAAAGAAGTAGGTCTTCTCCCCCGTGCACAATACATCAGCTCCCTGACAAATATCCAACCGAAGCACACCTCGTATCCTTCGCTTTGTTGCTCTTCCCTTACACATTATACGTGCAGCATCCGACTTTCCGCACCTCGGCCCCACAAATTGCCCGCTCTTCATCAATTACGTACTCTGTTTATACCTCTGCGTTAACCTTTTCAAATTGTCGTGCGCGTGCGTATATGCGAGCATCTGTGGCGTGTATTTGGGATTTTCGGAATTTCACATGTGCCCTCCTCCCCCTTATCCTCTCTGTACGAGCGCACGTGCGTTATAAGCCCCTCTCCAGAGCCGCGGCCCCTTCAGATTTTCGTTTATTTGGACTCCGCTGGTGTATAGTGTATACATGCGTATACAGTCCATCGGCTGGCTTTCGTTTGATAAAATATGATGCTCGCCTGAGTGTGTGTTTACGGTTACGGGCGAGTGTTCGGCTGCGTTATGTATTATACGTGGAGCTACAAGTGCTCGAAATTGCGTTCCATTCGCTCTATACCCATATACCCAGTTGGATAGGGATTAGATAAGTTTCCGAGTTGGTATGGGTTTGCTTTTTGAGGGAAGAATCAGCTCGAGTGGAGTTTCGAGTACGAGTACCCTTTAATTCATTTCGAAAGATTAGAGTAAACAATTGTGGGTTATAGGTTAGATTGTTTTGTAATGGATAATGTTCATAATAAATTATATTGAAAAATATGTTGATTGACAAAGATTGCTCTTATTTATCGAAAATGACATTAAAAAACTAATCATTCACACGTAAGAAGTATAGTCGTCAAAACCAACGAGTGATCGGATATAAAACCCAGCGCTTAAACGAAGACAAATGATCTGCCATTCACGCTCGATCCGCAATTCATATTGAATATTAGTCGCTCACCAGTAGGAGTTAAAATGACTAATAAACCGAACAAACTCGCGTTTAAGTACGTGAAAAATGACTGCGAATGAAGATTTTTAATGATATAGGTCAAAACTAAAATACCAAAAAAGAAAATGATCTTTTTTGCGAAAAAATTATGGCACTGTTATATTTACAGTATACAATTAATATACATAGTAATTAAAGGTATAAAAAATTAATTTACTGGACTCTAAGATTATATATTCTGTAAAAAAGGACGAAAAGAGAAAAATATAATTTTTAAAATTGTGATAGATGTTACAATACTAAATTTTCATTAATTTTGTCAATTTCGTATTTAAAATACCGCACACGAAATATGTTGAATAAAATGATATTTCTCATTTAACCATAGTGATACGACGACATACAAAATTCTCTCCTATATATCTTTATCATTTCATCCTTGAACCTTAATGAATACGCAAATACTATATATTATTATGCCTACTATATAGTTTTTCACCTTATTGCGTACAAAAACGCAAACAAGTAAAGTATATCAGACACTAATGAATTACTTAGGTTCACCGACTTCCAAAAGCGCCGATCCCCTCCACTATGTATACACCATACCTCCAAACTTTCCATTCGGCATCGATTTAATTAACCAGAAAGAAGCTAGCCCTATACACACACTCACACACACACGCACGCACAGTTATACGCCTACTCGTAAAATACAACGCGCGTGACGTTTCTGGCGTGCGCGCGCGCGTACGAGTCAGGGGGCCATTTTAAATGCTCGCAATTATATGCGCGAACGAGAGAGAGTGAGGCAGAGCGATGGCGCACGGTCGATAAGGGTTCTTAATCGTGATCGGATAATGATAAAGGGCGCGTATATATACGCCGCTGTTTGTTTACGAGAGCATTCGTGGTGCTGATTGCAGATAGCGCGTCGTTAGGATGGCTGTAAAAGGTTGGCTCATGCTCTGCGAGCGGGAAATTTCCGCGAGAGTTTTCTGCGCCGAGGGGTTGTTCAACCCTGAGTACGGCATCATCGTCAATGGCTTATCGGGGAGTTCGTGAGCTACGCCAATGCGGCGTTTATGCTACTTTTTGTGATTTTTATCGCTCGTAGAGGCTTTTTCGCGGAAACTGACGTTTTTTCCGTTATGGCAATAAATAAGATTTTGATGAATTGCTCATTTATGATACTTAATAATTTGTAGACGTTTAGTTTATGAGTTATCGATATAATTTAAAAAAAATTGTGTATTAAATAAAAAGTATACGCAATGCGTATGTGTTAACAGAATTTATAATTTATATCCATAACATTGTATAATTTTAAATTATGCAAACTATACGGATCCACGCGTTCATACGTATTCATAAACCGCTGGTATTTTTCATGTATTGTTAACATATTCAAGTACAGCTCCTCCAACTTGTAAACGAATCACGCCCATCAATTAAAACTAACGAAATTTTGAATAATTATTCACGTATTCCACACGTCCGCGCGCGGGAAGCCCGTTTTTATTTTAAATATTCCCTCGCAGCATCAGCGGGTGCTCTGCGTGCATGTATATATATATATGTATACAGAAAAACATGCCACGCATTTATGAATAAATCATGCACCTACACACTCTCGCGGCCTCCGATCGGCGCAACAATTATCGAGGATAATTTACGGCATTGTTCCGCATCACACAAAACAAATAACGCGCCGCGTCAGAAAACCAGTCCCGTTTTTTCCTCTCCTCTGCATGCTACATTATGCGCGGTGTACGCGTTTATTAGTACTAATGTGCAGGTCCTCCCCCCAACACGAGAGAGACGAGTGCATGAAAATTGACGTTATCTCTCCCGTCGTGTGACACAGCGCAGACGAGCGCGTGGATGCACATATGTGCCGCGTCATTTATCGCGCGCACACGCGTTCATCATGCCAAAAGCGTGTCTGACCCTTTTTCCATGCCTGGCTGTTTATGTGTGAGTGTTTTGTATGTGTGTATGATGCGCATTGGCGGTACGGATGTCCGAACGGTATATTATGTCGACGTGGGGCGAAATGTTACGAAATCTTTTTGATCTTTTTGGTTGACTGATGCCCAGACAAACGCGTGTTTTCGGAAAGAAACAAAGTGATCATCAGATATGAGATATTGGTTCTGATATGTACGATGTTTAAATTAGATTGTAAACGACAAATACAAAGAAAAATTTGTGGAAAAAATATACATATCGTCACATTAAACATCGTTATTTATACATAAATGAAAATATACTTTTTACTTTTAAGCGTGTACAAAAAAAACTTGTGATTAGCATAATAACATGTATATATACGTCAGCAAGAACGAGTTAATAACATTTTTTAATACTTACAATATAAGTCCTCCCGTTTATACCAATCTCCTCTCGCAATAAACAAAGTAAGACGCTGCTCACCATACAGCGGCGCTTATTTTTAATTTCGTCGCGAGCCCTTGAGGGACGACGGAGGAGGACACATCCCCAGACCGCTGCAGTCGACGAAAAAATGAGAAAAGGAGAGAAAGAGAAACGCGAAATAAACCCGCGTAAAAAACTAGAAGCAATTACCACACCGAGAGCTGGACCGGGGAAGCGAGTCCCTCGGAATCTCCGAGTCTCGCGGCCGCGTCTGATTACGCGAGAACTTTATATATTTCGAGAGAATGGGGGCGAAACTGCAGCGGCGGCATTACGCCGAAAGACCTCGTTAAGCACTTAAATTTTTTAATGCATTTAATTTGCTGCTGCCGGCGCGCACGCGCTCGTCGTCTATGTGCCTGTGCGGACTTTGTATTTTTGTAATTGCATTTCGCGCACGCAGTACTTGTGAAATGAAGAGAAGCTCGTGGTTTTTCTCTACGCTATATGTATAAAAATAAGCGCGGCATGGGATTATGTAAAGGTCGAGTCGTTGTAAAATACAGCTTGTCGTGTATATACTGAGATTCCTTCTCCTCTCCACGTTGATTATGTAAAAGCTCGCGATAAGTACGGCCGGTATTTTTTCGTTTATACAGCGATTGCAAAGTCGGCTTTTAATATACCTCTTCTGAAACTTAAGCCGTTTCTAAAATTTTTTCAAATATTTTTTATCTTAACATTCTTCTCGACGAGGGGCGCGCAAAATTAATATAAACATTATATACACCCTATATAAAAGTGAGACAGTATTTGAAATTTAAATTCCCATCTTGTAATTCCTGCAGAACGGGCGAGAAAGTTGCTCCCAAAAATACGCATCCACTCGGCGCGAGACGCGCAACAAACTCTCGCGCGTCTCCTATCCTCTTCCGCGGACTCCCCATCAGGCAGAAAATTAAAAATGCTTTACAGACGCAATTCTCTCTGGGGCTCTGCTTGCTCCTCTCGACCCGTCTCCCTCCTGAAATTTCGTCCTCTCGCTCTCTCTGGTTCTCTCACCCTCTGCGTGCTTCCTTTCCTCTCATCCTCCTTCGCCGCCTTTTCTCGTTAATTTTTCAGCGGCGCGCGCGCGACCTTTTCAACCCCTTCGATCGAGCGAGCGAGCCCTCTTGTCTGCCGCGCGCGACCCTTCTTTTCTGCTGTGGCGTCGGTTTTTTTTCCTTTCTGTATATATAGTGTTATTTTTTAAGACGAAAGACGCATGAGATTCAACGGTATTCAAGTGGGTATTCGAGCTTATTGTCACGCTATATACTTTCGATGTTTCAAGCGGAGCGTTGTGCCGTGCGCCGTGCGATGAAACGGGCGCAGTGTGCCGATTGTTTGATGGACAGCTGTCTTCGGGAGCAAAGGAGGGGGACTGAGTGCGAGGCCGGTTATGCGCTCGAGCTGGGAGGTATATGTTCTGGCCATATGTCTCTGCTGCGGGCTTTGTCATTTAATTTTGTTATTGCGAAACTATGAGGAACAGTTGTGGCTGTTTTCACTGTCTATATAGCGACTAAATATTCAATGCGAAAGTCACGAAGGTATCTATTAGGCCAAATTTGAATAATATTTTAGTATACCTAGTTTTAAATTGAAAGATACTGCTATTTTTATGGAAATTACTTTTTTTTCTTTCTTTTCTTATAATAAATTTTTCGACTGTATCTCTTGCGAGGCATACATAATATATCTTAAATAAATACTTGAATGTCATAAACGATAAGTATTACATTTGAATGATAATAATAATGGAATACATTTGATATCGAAAGATTGTCAATAACTGATTATATGCTATTAAATAAATCTTGCCAAACTCACGTTATCACCTACAATTCTTGACACAAGTACACACGTAAATTTTTACAATAATGTTATCTTGATGCATATACTTTCAATGAAAGTAACACTATCAACAGTCTGTATCAATAACCGACCACAAAGCCAAATTTTTCGCAACGTTTCTCGTTGAGTCTTTTTATTTCTTTTCATTATATAATTGCGTACACCTATTTCTTCTCATTCTATTCTTGGAATCAGTTCTCGATCTGTTTTACTCTCCTTTATACATCAACTCCGAGAACGTTCAAAAGAGCTACTTTAAACCAATGGAACTATATACCTTTCGTACAATGCATTGCAATTCCTATGCACTCTTTCATCCATTCTACGCGTTATAATACATACACATCACATCTCGTTCTTCGCCTCTGCATCGTCTATCATAAACTCGCTTCTCACTCCCCCTCATCCTCCACCTTTTCTCCCCCACAAAACACGCGAGTGCTTCGGACAGCCGTGACCCAACTTCCACAGTCTCAGCCGCGCGCGCGCGCGCAACACCTGGTCACCTCACGACATATGGCGAGAGACGTCGACCGGTTCTCCCCCGCCTTCACTTCGCATCACACTTGTCCGACGTACGATTAATCCGACGACGACGACGAGGAATCGCCTGTGGTAATTGATCTATATAACGCAAGGAGAAGTTGGTGTATACTCGCGAAGTTGGAGGTAGTATGACTGATGCTACACGCCCGGGAGAGTTTGAGTGATTTTTCGGGGGCACACGTGTCGTGTCCTTGTCGCTTCGCTAGCTCACTCTCTCTCGTGCGCGCGGATTTGTGTTATCGCGATGTTACCAACGAGATATGAGAGAGCATGCAGTCGGAGACTCGGCAGTGGAATTAATGTACGGTGAGAGAGAAGTGCTTTGCCGAATACCAGATGGTGCGCGCAAGTGAATGTGTTGCTTGCGGTTGATAAGATCGCGGTGAAATTGTATTTACGTGGAATCCGTACATAGGCAGAGTTTCGTTTGTTATTTTATCCGTGTTTAACGCGTTAAAATTAAAAATAAACATGTGCAATATACGTATATATTTGTTACGACTGGGTAACAACCGCGCGTATCACGAATGACATAAATTTACGGGATGAGAGCACGAGTATATTATTATCAATAAACGCCCCCCGCAGCAAAACAGGCAATATTGGCGATAAATTAATCCGAACCGCAACTCAGCTAAAGCCATTAGTTCCGGCGTTCGATCGTGTAATCACCCTACAAAACGCCCATTTTATCCAAAGCAGCTTAATCTCGCGTGCTCGACAAAACCATGGCCCGCACGCATACACACACAGCCGACCTAATTAAAACACAACTATGCTAGATGCGCTCACGCCCATCCCAGCATGAGCCTAATTAAAAGCCCACCGGAATTACATATATAGACCGCAGCGCAAACCTCCGTACCGATCTAATCCTCTTATAAGCACGTGTTTGCTTTCCGTTCGCGCACGCGATACCCGAAAATAAAACACCACGAGCACTGCACACACACACATACATACGTATACGTACGTGTATGCATACTCCTAAATCATTCGGGCGCTATCATCGCGCGCGTGATTAATCTTCGGCGAACTTTCCTCTCTCTCTCTCTCTGGGCCTAATTTTCTCGGAGCTTCGAAAACGAGGCGCGAAAATTTACGAGCGCAATCGTCACGAGCGTCACGTCGCCGCGCGATCCGTCATATTCCGCGAGAGTCGCGGCGCGAGGTTGCATTATCTCGGCCCGGACACGCGCGCGTGCACGGAACGCCATAGCGAAAGGGAGAAAGAGAGACAGAGCAGTAGCGGCAGGGAAAATAATAGAAAGGGAGATAGGGAGAGATAAATTTACCTTTCGCAACGACGACTGGGTGTGGTGGATTTTTTTTTCACCGGAATTGTTGGAATATGTATTTTTTACAGGCCACGTAGTCTAGTCTACGTTGTTGAAGCAGCTTAACTCAATGTTAATGGATATTGCTAAATTACCGCTTGATATGACGAATTTTATTTGAATGTTTTAAATTGATTTTATTGTAAGAAAAGTGTTCTAAGCTTTAATAGTCTAGACAACTAGGTCTTGGGAATTATAGGTCATTTATACATCACACAAGGGCTGACGTAACGTGCAGTCATTGTGTGTATACGATATAAATGGTCGTATATTATGTCTAGCCTTCAGCTAACATCTCATTTTTATCAAAAAATATATGCTTGCGTAACGCGAGAACAGACGATAAAGTAAACAATTGCACACTTACAAGCAATTTTTTAATTATTTTTTCCTAGTAGTATAGATGCTCGCTCATTGTTTCAATGCTTATCTCACTTACGCAATGTTTCTCTAATTCTTGCCAAGAATATAATAAACGATGTGACAATTGAAAATGAAATTAGATCGACGGGAAGTCGAGCAACAACATCCGTTTCTAGATGTTTCCTCCTCACGAACGATACGTATATATATACGTATAGGTCCTTCGATGCGAAATGTTAATACCTGAGTGCACCCTCATGCGACCACGAAGAGCCCCCCATGCGCATTGGCAATCTCATTTCGCCACCTCGAAGCTTGGGCGCGGCCATAAACAGCCCCTTCGGCGAGATAATCTCAAAACTCACCCTCCCGCCCTCTCCCACTGCCAACTGCCTCCGCATATATAGCCAATATACGTAGCAGACGTCGAGCGGCCGGGAATCCGCGTTGATTGGCGGAATCTCCGGCATTACGTATTAATTTTGATTTACGAGCTCATCCCCACACACACACACACATATAAGCGGCCCAGAGCAGAGCAGAACGCGCGCGCGCGCTCGATAGTTTAGTAATTAGCAAAATCTCCGAGGCGATGACGCGCGCGTGCCGCGGTCGCCGGTACAGCCTCGGCCAATCGGTCTGCCAGCGCGCGATAATTTCCATTAACACCCCAATATATGCAGCTCTACGGCTTGGGATAGGCCTGTGTATATGTGTGCTGTGTGTGTGTATCTGTGCACACGAGAGTCCTGGCTGTGTAATAATGCAGTCGAGATATTTCGCGGCCCGTTATAATGCCGCGGATGGGGTTTTAGAGCGCGCTGACGGGCGGAATAGGGCTGTGAGGATTGAATTAGATTGAGGGATTGGCTTGGCGTTGATGCTGCACTGACGATCGCTACTGGGAATGCGGATTATTTCGTTTGAGTATAAATTTCCGCTAACGTGCGGTAATGTACATTCAAAATGACGGTAGAAGGAAATTTTCGTTTTTTATTATAGTTTTCTGAGTGTCACGAGTAAAAATAGACAATCAGTCTTTTATAAAGTGTAATATTATTAATGAGGATAAAAAGGAGAATTTAATTTATGATAAAGTTACTCATTGATCATTAATGAGCCTTTTCCCCGTAAATTGCAAATTTAATCATCTCAATTAAAATTTTAATGAAGATGAATACTTATTTGCGATTAATTCCGGCTGAAGAATATGCAAGTAAATAAAAACAAATTTTCATATATAGACATCCGCCAATCATAAAAAAGCATAAAATTTCCGTTATTAAAGCCAACTAAAACGCTTATGTTTACATGCATTTCGAAAAACATAGCGAAAACACTCGAGAGGAGTAAAAAGCCTAGAAAATTGTCATTTCCAAGCCTCTCCCAAGCAGCCCAAGATTCTCAGCTCCCGTCCTCCCTCAAGGAAAACTCGGCGACGTCAGCGCACCACCCCCGCATTTACACAAAGACGCGCGCGAGCGAGAACACATTCACGCCCAGACAGAGGCGCGCAGTCGAGTGCGCCAGTTTGACACCGCAGTGGCGCGCGCGCGCGAGCGACGATATTAAGGGCTTTTTTGTCTCTTTTGCAGTGCGCTAGCGAGTGAGCGAGCGAGCGACTAATTAATGTCGGTTGCCGGGGAATTTCACGCCGGGCTGATCGTCAGCGTATATAGAATCGCTCTCGTCTTGAGCTGGAGAGGAATTTGCACGGTGACGATGGCTGTGGGCGAGGATTGTGCCGTGGTTCTGCGTGTTTTCATATTCGTGGTTTTATCGTTGCTCTCGTTGTGGATGTATATACAGGGACGACTTTGTTGGTTCGGTTGGTTAAGCTCAAATTGACATTGATTAATATTGAAAACAAAAAGTTTTCTATATTTTCGTATAGAGGTAAAATACTATGAATGTTTAATAAAAACTTTATTAAAACTTCACAGAAATAATCTTTTCATCGGCTATACAAAGATTTGTGTATGAATTTTTTAATTTCACATGCAGCTAGACCTACCGTTTTTACAAAAAAAAAATTAAAAAAGAAAAACAATAACCCGTGTTAAACGCAGCGACCGTAAATTAAAAAATTGCACTACACGCGCGCACACCAGTGCAAAATTCAAATTAAAATCAAAGCGAGCGCGCGTTCGCGCACTCAAACAAAGTGCCCGGAGCAGCTCCGAAAAAATTATCCTGTCTGTGCCGACTATACATATAACGTTGACGCAAAAAAGCGAAAACCTTCGCGCCTGGCCATAGAAAAAAAAAACGCTCAAAGGGAAAATTTCGCAATAATCGAATGCACCGCCGTACAAATAAACGCGCTTCAGCTCCAATAAAGCCTATTTACACGGACCGCTGCTTTAACACAGGATAAAAAATTGCGCGATTCGCTTGCTTATGCAGCAGCAGTCTAAAACGGCCTAATTAATAAACATTATTCTGGCATAAGAGACTCTCGCACTGCAATGATTTGATCGCGTCGATGAATATTTCAGCGGGATGCAGACCGAGAAAAAAGAGACAAGCGAGCACACACATCGCATTGCCGGATTAATTAAAATCTCGTGAATTTTCGGAGCCCATGTACTTGGCCCGTATGCATACATCGCGACCGGGGTTTTTCGAATTATCGACGGCAGATGAAGGCGCGGCAATGAATTTTCATTCGTTTGTTCGTTGATGATGCAAATTTCTTTTCGCTCGCGCTTTTTGCGTTGATATTGAGTGGCAATTTGGGCGGCGCAGTGTGCATCCGATGTTCATTGAATTTTAAAAATGAGGCTTAATCGCGGTAATTGATTGGTCATTATAAGCCGAAAATGTTATTAATTGTCCGAGCTTTTAATGTATATACCTTTGGGTGTTATTAAATTTTTACTTGAATTCTCACTGCTTATTATATATACTTATATTCAATAGAAAAGCTGACGTTAAATTATTATTCAAACAGCATTTAAATAAAACATTACAAATGACACGTATTACTCATTCGGCCGCGCAGCTAATCTAAATAGAGTATATTGAACGCACGAGATTGCGCGCGCTCTCATACGTGATTCAATCCTTTTACAAAATACATTAACTTTATTACGATGGTCGGGTTACGCGCGCTCGTTCGCGTTACGGCCTTCTGATGTATCAGCGCGATACGATCGGGACTTAGGTGCTGCATAAGCAATTGCACAATTAATATTTAGCACTCGGGCCCCACGTGGTATATATAACCAGGTCGACTTTCATGAGAGGACGAAATAATTAACCGCGCAGACTGCAACCTGTAAATTTTCGATGAATTTACTTTGCTGAATTAGATATTCTATCAAATGCTAATCATTACACCAGATGGGATCAACATAAATGAACACAATTAGAAAGATGTTTTTATCGTAGATAAAATGAGTTGATGCTTTCATCGAGTGTTATTATCTTCGGGTGATGTATATTGGAGTTCTTCAGCTGTGTTTTAGAAGTTTCTTTGTACTCGATAAGCATTTTAATGAGAAAATGCGAAGAAACCTTTATAATAACAATATCACCACTCGTGGTTGAGTCAAAGATATGAGATAAACAAGCCGTAGTATCCGAACGAGAGAGGGTATAATTTAAGGAAATTATTTTAATATCTGTAGATTAATGGCGACGTTTAATGAACCGATTATATCCATTTGGTCCAATAAGCTATAAATAACTCTGATTTTCAAATTACAGAAACCATACCGATTATACCTCTTCTTATTATCGCATGCTCAGCTTGTTAGAAATTATAATTATGAATAAGAAAGTTAAAATTACAAATAAAAGGTCGCTGGCGCGTGATTGGAAAAAATTGGGCTCCCCATTACTTATATGAATTATCTTATCTCGTCAGCGGCAACAGTCGTGCTTACAAACGAATACACTAATTATCCTATCCAGCCACCCTCCATCCAACACAGCTCAATCTCCTGCGTCAGACAGCTACGAAGAACACGTGTATTCGCGCGAAAAAAGGCGGCAGCACACCTCTTTTCGGTTCCTATATATACATCAGCCCTTGGCGTCGAGTATATACGCGTTGGATTAGCACACTACTACCACGCGCGGCCAATAAATCCCCCGTGAAAAACCCTCACCTCCGGCCAATTAAAAACCAATGAACCTCGCGCAAATCTCTCTTCCGTCGTTCTCGACGAATCCGTATAATCACTTATCGGGCCTATACTGCGCCACTGCCTCCGGCAAAAGACGATCGTTCGATAACACTGGGTAATTGGCTGTAAATAGGCAGTGGCGACGTATACGCGCGCATATTCACGTATATATGTATACGTGTTGTGCACCTGGGCGTCGCCGGTATATGTGTACGGTAATGGATTGCAAGCCCGGAGCGTCAACCCCTAGTTCGCGTGTGTGGCAGTGAGAGATTTTTCGTGCGCGCGCCCGAAAGAGAGAGAGAGAGAGAGAGAGATGAGAGGTCGTTGTTCGGACAGATCGATTTTCGGATTGTTTCGGCTGTGCCGGTCGTCGCGCCCGCGTACCGACTCGTTAGGAGCTTCCCTAAGATTTCGAGTGGCTTTTGTGTAATGACTGTGTGTGTTTGTACGGGGGTTGTTGGTATAGAGGAGAGTGAGGCATGTAAGACTAGGGTTGTGTGACAAAGTGGGAGGTTTACAAAGGTTTTTTTTGCCGTTTGATTGAGGGAATGCGCGTGTTGTTTTAGTTACGTACGCGAATTAACCTGGACATAAAGTGATAAATAATTCTACTACTGTAAAATGTTTTGCATTTTTTATAAATAGCATAATTTATGAAATGCCAATTTTCAGTTTTTTTTTGTGAATTGAAAAATGCTGCTCGGTAAATGTTTTACAAAGAGTAATAAATAGGTGTACACTATTTTTCACGAAGTACAGCTACAATATATACTCATGAGCTTGAAAAATCA
Source organism: Torymus texanus (assembly GCA_036873485.1). Classification (NCBI taxonomy): domain Eukaryota; kingdom Metazoa; phylum Arthropoda; class Insecta; order Hymenoptera; family Torymidae; genus Torymus; species Torymus texanus. The sequence continues at coordinate 18,541 of JAYJLV010105341.1, read as the reverse complement.
CTCGCAATTTAGCTTCATTACAGTGAGTAATGCCGCGCATTAACATTTAGACTAACTTTTAAAAGTCCAAAATCACGATATTTCACTGTCACCATTCATTAACAACGTTCCGAGCTTTCTAAAAAGTAACCAAAACCCGTGTTTCTCGTGTATACAAAATTCCATATTCACTCGGAAAATGATGGATAAATAATCTCGAAGGTTAATAACGAAAAAAAAAGAAATTGCAACTCCATAAGTCAGCCGCAGTCTCGTTCACGGGCCATCGCAATATTTACAGATCCCATTTCTCTAATCCCAAGCGAAACATCACTCGGGGAGACAGCAGGAAAGCCAGGGCCGAAACATCCGAATATCAAGCCGGAATACCGGAATGCCGTGCGCCCCGACTACTGCAGACGCGAAAAATAAAAGGCAACGAGGCGCAAAAAGCTCTCTCTTCCGCGCCAAAACAAAGCTCTCTCTCCCCCTCATTATACTTCTCTACCCCGGCCGCGCATATACACTCATATATGTATATATACACATACACACAGAGACACTAGCGTACGTAAAATCTCTCTAGAGAGAAAGAGAGAGAGAGAGAGAGAGAGAGAGAGAATCGCTTCTAGAAACGCCGAAATCTTCCGCGTCGGCGAGCAGACCCTTTTAAAATGCTCACGCCTGGCTGACCCCTGCAGTAGAGTCGAACTTTCTCCATCTCTTTCTCTCTCTCTCTCTCTCTCTCTCTCTCACTGTTGGATTTGCGTGTGTGCGAATACGTGCGTGCATATGCATCGAGCGCGAGGGCGCGAAACGCTGCGCCAGGAGAGAGAGAGAGAGGGAGAGAGAGAAAGAGAGAGAGAGAAAGAGAGAAGAGGGGGAGGTGGAGAGGCAGTTCGGCTTGCGTACATACAGTCTGAGTGAAAAGTCTGAGGCTATAGTGTATATAGGAAGTTGGAAGTATGGTAGAATGACGTTGTTCGGGAGCAGTGGTGTGTCGAGGTTAGTTAACGTAACGTTAGGGTGACGATTTTCTTATTACGCAACGAACAAGTTTCTCATGGTAAATATAAATGAATCGGAAAAATTTTGTGTAATATGAAGCCTATGCAAATGTAATGTAAAATGCAAATGTCCTTGTTCGCGAGTAACAATCATCAATATGGTAATGCTTACTTTATTAGTTTCTATAAACCACGAGTTATTCCATTAGCGGCATATCCTGTATCTTCAATAACAGGAAATATATGTATATGCATTATTCACAATCAGTTTCACGTAACCTGTTCGTAAAGAATATTTAAAATAGATCATCAGCAAGAAAAGTTATGACTACAGAGTTTTACAATCATCAGGCATAAGTGCCATAAAATGAAAACTATTATTAGACTGATATACTTCTTAAACGGTATATTTTCGTAAAAACAAGAGATATTAAGTAAGACAATCAATGTCTCCTCCGTTTTTCCACACTCTTCCGTTTATCCTCTCTTGCAGAAAAATGAATCACCTCTGTCATCCGGTGAATCCCCGCGCGAGCGTCCCAACGCCGTTTAATCACGTTTTAGCGACTTTTCGCGGATGACCGACGCGCTCAGACTGTACACTTCCTATAGCTACCCACACGCTGCTCTCGGTCTTTCTCTCTCTCGTGTAGAAGACACTGCAGCAACAGCAGCAGCAGGAGGAGAAAGACGAGATCCTATACGTATATACACGCTCGATTGCCGCGCTCGGTATAGAAGGGGAGAGACGCGCGCAGACGGCTAAGTGGAAAGTGAAGAAGAGAGATAGCCGTGAAAAAAGGAAGACGAAGAAAAAGAGAGAGAGAGAGAGAGAGGGAGAGAGAAACCGGCCGGCGTGACTCTCCTTCGGCTTGCCAGCCAGGGCTGATATCGAGTATTACACGTATCGGGATGTGCGCGCGCACGTATACGCCTATACATACCTATGTGTGTGTTCGTATATATACACGGTGTCTCGGTTTTTACGTCGCAACACACGGAGATAAGAACGTGGCCACTGCTGCCGGCTGCTTTTTTACGAGGAGCTAGATGGAGGAAGATTATCGGCACATCGCGACGTGATCGCACGCGCTGAGGGACTTTATTTAGTAGAGAGACGAAGCTTCTTTTTTTCCTTTATATAGCGAGTGGCTCGCGCAGGATGCTGTGTTTATGGGTAGCTGGGTAGATGAGAGATAAAAGGGCTATGGAGCGTGCGTGCGTGAGTTTGGATTAGGAGGTTTAGAGAGAGAGGCGATTGCGGAAGAGTTCGTTATCGTTGGCGATTTTCTCCGCCATGGCGTGGCAGTGCGGCAGTCTCGGGCTTTTAATGAGCTTGTTTCACGGTTCTTGCGTAACCTGCCCTCTATGTGTTGTTTATGAAGTGCAGTTATAAGTGCGGTTTCTCCACTCGTTTTGCACAATTTACAGTTTATATACTATACGGAAGAATATTTTTTTTTTACCCTTTAGCCTAACTGCACGTAATACGATGCTATTATTTTTTTTAAATAATAGAACACTAGTTATAAAGCTAACTACCAAAGTAAATAGCGTTATATATACAGGAAAACAAAACAAAGAAAAAAAAGCAGCGGAAAAAAACATGATGTAAACACCGAATTGATTCTGAAACATCGTGATTGCTGCGGAGTACGGAGTTTTGATTACACTACAGTTTTGGCAATATTGTCTCTACTCATGCGTTTTAAAAAGCCGCACACACAAAAATCTATAGAAATGGACGTAAACTAGCGTCATCTCTGACACGCAGCACTGACCTCACGATCCCTATAGGCGAACATGATTCGAAAAAGATCCTGCTTGCACTCCCGATCTCTCTCGCACTGTCCAAATCCCGGCCGACACTCCATTCACAATGCGTCGGGAGTCGCCGCATCGGTGTATATATATATATATCTATATATATATGCCATGCATAAAAGCCCCCGTCTGTCGGCAGTATGCGGCGAAATTACTCTCGCGGCCGAGAGATAGAGAGAGTGACCGGAGAGCTTGGCGAACAATGCGGCGGTGGTACGCGGGGGAGTTATCGAGAGCCTCCGGTCACGTCCGTCTAAATAATATCCCGAAATAAAGGCCATAAATCCTCCCTCCTCCTCTTCCTCCCCCCTGAAAGCGAGTAATCTTTCGAGCTCGCGAGTATTGTGCCTGCGCCCGCGGATACACCTCGCACTCTCGCGCAGTGTGTGATGTACGAAGAGAAAGTTCGCGAAGCGCGTGCATATACGCTATGCTCGTTCGTCTCTCTCTCTTTCTCTCACTCACTCTCTCGTGGTTGCTGTTGCTGCCCTTCTCACCTCTCTCGTGCCCTTTTGCCCTTTTCGCGTGTGTATACGCGTTGCGCGCGGATGGATGTATCATTAGGAAGCACGGGCTGTGCAGCAGAATATGCAAACGAGCTGGAGTACTGCTGGGTTTTTTTTGGTTGTTGGCATGGGAGTCAGGCTAGTTTGACTTTTAGAAATAGTAGGGGTGTTCGTGTAAAGTGCCAGTGGAGAGAAATTTTTGAATAAATGATATGCATGCCTAAGTGCCTGTGAAATAGTTGAAGTGCATATGAGGTTTTAAAAAGGAATTGTTATAACATTAACGAAATTTATCAACTTTGTTTTTAGTGCTATATATATAACCAAAATTTAACTCACAATATTAGTTATTTCATATTTTTAACCATCGCACTTTTTTTATGTTACAGGTCAGTTTAACGAAGTATCATTTCAAACTATCATGCACTCCGTAAGTTAAGGTTTGTCAATAGTTATAAACATAGCAAATCCTTTGTTTTTACCGCATCCTCTTTACAATATTTATACCTCGCATGAATCTTTGTAAAAATTCATACTGAGAAGCAAAAAGCGTAAAATAGGTTAATCTCCTTTAGCACGCGTCATTAAGAATTACGTCCCACAAGCGTGCAATCATCCACGCCACGCTATCACCGTTGGTATATACCATCGGCCATCAACTAGCCTGCAGAGATCACCTCACGCGCGCGCGCATACCTATCTCCCTTTCTCTCCTCCTCCTCCTCCTCATCCTCCTATTCCTTCTCTCTTTCTCCGAACTGGTTGTGCAGCGCGCAAGCAAGAGGACGAGAGAATGCGCGCGACCCTTCGTGCATGCACGCTCGCTCATATATACACGGTGTACCAGCGTGTTTTCACTCGTCGTCCTGCAGTATGCGTGAATGAAAATTATTCCACATAGAAATGTTTTTTTTTCCTGGCTTTTTCTATTGTCCTATTGACAATGTCGCAGATGGAATTTCTTTTTAATGGATCGATGGAGAGGCTTTGAGTTAATCCTATTATCATAAGAAAATTTGTTGTAGAAATATCTATAATATTTGTAAAACATGGAGAAAATTTGTATTTTTAATAGCATGATTTTACAGAATAAAAACGAATGCTCTCTGAACTTGTAAACGACAATTTACCTGTGATTTTTCAACAGATATTGCAATTCGTTTTTACATTGTTGTTCGACAAACAATAGTCGCAGCATCACAAACAAGTGAATTAGCAGTCAAAAAAGCCACTCTTCTCTCTTTTTCTCTCTCCAACAAATCAATACCACCATGAATTTTTGCAGCGATATCGCGCTCCTGCAGTCAAAGCGCGCGTGCTCTGCTGCGCCGCTGCTGCTTCTCGTTCCCAGTGTATATATATATACACACACACACGAGCAGCGCATGCATGCTACTATTCATCAGTTTTATATGTATACGTCGCCGCGGAAACCCATGCATACGTCATATCGTCGAATCGACACGACGCGCGCGCGCGACGTGTATAAATAATTCCTACCTGCAGAAGAGCTCAAGAGAGAGAGAGAGAGAGCGCTCGCGGAAAAGGTGAACGAGCTGGGAAATCGGCTAAAAGATTCACGTGTGCTGAGCAAAGACAAATGGAAAGAGAGCGAGAGGGGGGAAGGGGGATGGAAGATAGCAGACAATAATAAACTCTCAGTTTTCCGTCAGTCGATTTTCGAAGCTAGAGCGCGCGAGGGAGAGTAGATGTCCCGGGGGATCCTTCGTGTCGGTTTTTTCGAACCGAACGTCGCGCTCGCGCGGAAGCGACAAGGGAGAGACGAGAGAGAAAAGGGGATAAAAAGAGAGAGAACAGGTGGGATGGGGAGTATAGGCGGATGTGCGCAGTGGGGATGTAAATGCGCGCGGGAGATGCGTTGAGTCGTGCGTGCATTATTTAGGAGATGCGAATTTCTTCTCACGCATATATATGTGTATGTGCTCTAGCTACTGTGTGTGTGTGTGTGTGCGTGTTTGGGGGAACTGCGCGTATTACGATGAACTCGATATTTTGCCGCATCAATCGACATTTTCTCGTTATTAATACACTTACTTTCGAAAATTATTTTTTCATCTTCGAGATGTGAAAGTTAAGCTTTACACTCCGGGTCATTGCGCCGATTCATCACTTCGGGAGAGTGCACGCACTAAAAAGCTTATCTCTCTTTCTCTCTCTCTCTTTCTCTCTCCGCGGGCATTAAAATGACTTAACCGATACGGCGCATGAGTGTATCGAAGAGCTATCCCGGAACAAATTGAAAAGCAATCAGCAATGCTGCTCCTACATTCAAACCTCTCCGTTCAGATCCGTGTAGATAACGCACAGACTCCACTTCGGCTAGCGCGATCAATATACACACGCAACTCCTGTGTGTATCTCCCCCTCTTCCCTCCGCATATATACTTCTCCGCTATCTCAACGGGAGAGATTAGAAGCCATAGGAACAATCGAAATTGATTTGACCAACCAGTTTCGAAAACCGGTTCCTGCTCTCGTGCGTCGCAAAAACGGAAAGGTCACATATACACACAACAGTGGCAGCGGCAGCGGCAGCCGAGCGGCAAACCCGTATGTCGGGCACGTAACCGCGGCCTTTTTTCCATACGGAGAGAGAGAGGAGAGGGACTGGTAAAGCGATCGGCTTTTACGTCACGCCGGATGGGTCTATTTAAATGAGGATGAGAGGAGGATGAGGTATATAGCGACGCTGCTGCCGGGGGGGATTTTTTTGCGGACGATGCTTTTTGCCCGCTCGTGCAAAGGTGAGAGAGTGAGAACGAGCAGTGATCTATATACGTATTGGAACATCTGTTTCGTCAATTGTGTTGGATAGCGTTGGAAAAACGTGGAATAACTTTAAATATATTAAGTATAAAACTAGAGCGAAGATTGTCTTGGAAATTCCGTAGTTATGCAGTTACATTTCCAACGTGATTTTCCGGCACCGCGAAAGAAGAAGCATACACGCGGACAAACTCCCAAAAGCCTTGTGTATACACATACACATACAAAGCTACTTCTCTTCTAAAAACGGAGCGTGCAATTCCCCAGACACGCAACTTGGATTACGACGCGGTATACTACTACTGTACTGTGTATCCTTCGCTCGGTCTCGCACGTCGCGCGCGCGATAACAAAGCTCGAGGAAATGGAGAACAAGACCGAAAAAGACATTACGCCGTGAAAATTTTCCCGCAGAAGAATAATAAGAAAATAGCAGCAGTAGCAGCCGGTGCTGCGGCTGCGCGAAACTTTCGCTCAATGCCAATTTCCAACTTTTCGCCGCTGCGACTTGGAGCAGCGCGCACGCGCGCGTTCTCTCGTTATCCCAACTTATTCGCTTGCACGCCTACGAGGGCAAATCCTGTCGGTGTGCGGCCGCGCACTATATGTTTACGCTGTTCGAGAGAGAGCGAGAGAGCGATAGAGAGAGAGGCAGCACGAGCTCACGAGGGAATCGGAATCGGCTTATGTGCGCCGGTGCCGTGGTCAAGGGCCGCTCACCGGTCTATTAATAAGCTGATAATGAGCTTGTTTACGGATTAAATATTGGCGGACGGGTGCTCGTGTGTATAAGTGCGTAGTTGTGCCATTGTGTGCGCGGAAGTGATTATAGGGTTAAATATTTTCGTGCGAAGTGAATGTGTATATATTGGTATAAGCGAATATATGCGTGATTTAACTTATTGTAAAGGTATAAAATTGTAGAAATATTGTAAGATGCTGTAACGAGATCAAATAAAGTATAAAGAAATGATTATATTCATCTGATAAATGGTAAAAAGATTCAAACATTGTTAAAGGTTTTCAATTAAGAAATCGTCTGTCAGCGTCGATTGACGCAAACAAGCCATTTCATTTGCATCAGCAATCCAACGTACACTTCACTAATAATTCCTTCCTTCCAAGAACAATTACTATACTCCTTACCTCTATAGCTAATTTGTAAACAATCTATATACGGGGACGCATTGTCCCGTTATCCAATAAATACATACGAAATTTGCATGTGCCTCGACTCTCTCTCTCTCTCTCTCTCTCTCACACAGAAGCATGCATGCACAAATACACTCCGTCAGATATACGCGTACAGATTAACCAATAAATCTCGTCCTCCTGTCTCTCTTTTCGCAAGAGTGCACAGCGACGAATATCACAAACACAAACGAACGAGAAATCCACGGAGAGAGAAGGAGGTAAAAAGCATGAGAGCGAGTAGTGGAAAGGGAGAAGAAGCGCGGAAAAGCTCGCGCTCTCTCTCGCCATTTTTGTCGAAGATCTCTATAATAGGCGACCATTTGTTGGCGACCGCCAAATGTATCCAAGCGCGCGCTCGCACACACACACACACACATGCGCGCGCGTTTCTTCTCCCCGAGTGCTTTTAAAGTGATGAGAATCATTGTGAGGCTTTTCTCTCTCTCTCCCTTTCTCTTCTTCGCCGGCTCTTTTTCACCTCTTCGGAGACTCGGCGTCTAGTGTTTTGCTCTCTCTCCTCGAGTTTTAGTGCACGTTCTTTTTCTTTTTTGCCTCTACTTAGTGATCTTTCGCCTCTATGCCTATATATATATATATATATATATATATATGTAACTAAAGATAGACGGGCCTGTGCATGTGAGAGTGAGTTTTTGTTTCTGTGTGTGTGTGTTGAGGGAGTGTTTGAAGCGCCTCTATCAAAACTCGTTGGATTGTTTGACAAAAAAAAGTGAAACTTTTCGAGGGCCCGATTTGTTGAGTCTATAGAGTTGAGCGCTTTCTAATGTTTTAGAGGACGACTGTATATGGTTTACAGTAATATATATCACTTATACAGTCTCTCTGCGTTATTGTTAGACCTTTTTCACTTTCTCTTTCCATTGTACTTTACTTTGATATACGAGTAATAATAAAGTGCGTATTACCGAGGTGTATAATTTACCATACGTATAATATCCTCGAAGAAAAATCATATTCAGAAAAGATTTTATCTTCAACTGAATATGAATATATCTTCTACTTTGGAATATTTATTGTGCAATATTTTCCTCATCGAGACTCTATTATTATACTTGACGCGTGTATTGTAACTTGTTGACGAAATGAAAATTAATATTTTGTAGGCTATTGTCGCAAGACCGTCACCTATAAATAACAAATATATAAGAAAAAAAACAGAACTAATACGCTGTTTACGTTCAAGCGTAATGATAGAGTCACGTGTTGCAACATTTCCTTAAAAATCTTCTTCGGCCATCTTCTCTCCGACATCCTGGAGGAGAAACCACACACGCACGTAGTCGCATCTCCACACCTGCCCTTCCTCCTCCTACCAGCGTATAGTATTACCCACCTATACCTCGTGGTTCTTATATATATATATATATATATATATATATGTGTGTGTGTACTTAAAAATCAGCGCATCGTCCTGTCTCGCTTGCTCTCCCTCTATATCCTCGAGTACTCGGAGCGTGTCTATCGACCTGAGAGCCGTGACGTGCGGTCTGCGGCGACGGCGGCAGCGGTGGACGGAGAAAACGACGACACGCGCGCGCGCGGCTCTCTTTGCGGTCGGAGGCCAAGCGCGTGCAATCGTCCGTGCACCGGAGACTACAGTCCCAGAGAGTTATTTATCGCTCGATGATGAAGCTAGAAGATGCGGGATGGAGTTTGACGCTGTTAGTCTTCGTGGAGGTTGTAAAAGTGTGCGCTTTGTCTTGTATTTAGGAGATGGCTTTTTCAAAATATTCGGCGCGACTTTTAAAATTACATATGTGCGTAATAATATCATTTTTCTTCAAAGTTTTAATAAATGGTACTGGTTAAGATTCCTTTCGGTTGATGTATTTTAAGCTGTTGTGAAACATTGATGAGTAACAGATATAATTCTGCGAATAGAAAGTGCTTCAATTATTTTATTTGATATTTTTAGGCCGTTTTCAGATAATAAAATCTACATAAATACATTTTGAACCATTCCAATCGAATATAGGTATAAGTTCATTGAAATATTACACTTGTAGATTTTAAAAGCAAAACTCGCATGCGAGTACTTCCATTTAGCTCCCTCGCATTCTCTAATATATACGAATTATCTGGTGTCTAGATATACATTTTAATGGCGAGTCTGCGTTCCGTGCTTCCTATACAGCTTTAACTCGCCATATCCATAAATATTTATAAGCCTGCATTTAAAGGCTCTTGAAAATGATAGAAAATAGAGAATATTTTCTTCCGTTTTTGCATACTAACCGAGTTTTGTTTACGTTCGCAACGTAAATATACAAGCGGCACTCGATATCGAAGAATATAGGAAATTAAAGAAAAAGCTCGAAACTCCCTCCGTTAATCTTTGACCGCAAATATACGGATTTACCGGAAACAATGCGCAGGAGAAGGCAAATAATTTTTTACGTTCGCGTCGTTATCGCGCACGAAATTAAGCGCACGCCGCCCGCGCGCCGTTCGAAATCGATGAACGCCCGCTTTAATTATATATCCAACAAGGGACTTAACTTTTTTTAAACGGCAGCTTTTTACGAGCCGCGATAAATGTTAGCCAGCCGGTATGTTATTTGCCTTTACGAATACTGCCGCTCGTGATTATTCAATTTCAGCGCATAAAAAAATCTATCGCGCACGGGTATATACGTAGCTCTTCGCTTTTAAAATGGAAAGTCCTCGGGGAGAGAGAAAGAAGTAATGGCGTGTATCACTGCACAGCTTTCCTGTTATTATATGCGTTTATGAGTAAATAAAGAAAAAAAAAACGCCCAAGGATAAACTGCCATTACTCTTCTCAAACGAGTAATTACGCATACATGCGTATGATACGATCGGTCTTAACGAGATTTTTACACTTGAAAGTAGGGAAGTGTATTAGAAATTGGCTGCCGGTGTCGGTCGCGTTTCTAAAGCGATATTTTTGCATTGTTATTGGCGAGAGTTGCTTTTAAAACCCAACGATCGGGTTCCCCTACATCGTCGAGTGAGCAAACATAATAACGAGGCCTGAAAGCCATGAGCATGAATTTAAAACAAAATCGTGACTAATGATTGAAACGTACTTTTAATCAATTACGCTGGAGTTGTTTGGTAAAACGCGGAAACGTGCGCGTGTTATGTGTGAAAGCCGTTTCAGTCACGATATTTTATTTTCACGGAACGCATTAATTTTTTAAGCCCGTACGCTTTTTATTTACAGACATTGGTCGTTCAATTAGTATTTCAAATATTGATTAATTACTTCATTAAAGAGCACCCATTTATTGAAATAACCGACCTGCTTTCTTTATATTTATCAATGAACTCAGCTCTTAAAGTAGTATTCCGGTTATATTATATATTTTAAAATAGAAACAGTCTCAATTTTGTATTTACAAAATCTATTATAAGTTAACAACAATTTTTCAACTTCACCAACTAAGAATAATTCTTTGAAATAAAGAAAAATTACTCACTTATGTTACACGGTGTACAGCGTCTAATTAGTACCTAGCCTTAACATCGAAAAAAAAAATCTCCGTAACAGCGTGCTGTACTCTCGCACTTTTTCAAAAACGACGGGCGGCGACGGCGGTGGCGTCGCAAACTCGCGCTTAAACGGCCTCTCAAAACTGTGTCAAAGAGGCTCTGCAGTACCTCAGCGCGTAATTGCTTATGGAAAATCTCGCCCTTTGCCTAGCCCGCGACTAATTAGCAACGAAAAAGTTTCGCCCTTCTTCTTCCGCGTCTCTAATTTCCTGCGGCGTCCAATTTAAATTTTGCGCGCTCGGTGCAAAGCCGCGCGCTATGCTCTCGGCATCACACGCTCGTTCTCAAGAGAACGACAGAGAGAGAGAAAGCGTATATACCTACGAATTCGACTCCGCCGGTGCCTCGTTACAATTGTTACCTTAGACGCGCAGCCGCGTCTTTTGACGAGGCTCTCCTCCGCTGTGAAACCGCGGGTAAGAAGAGCGTCGCGGAGAGAAAAAAAGAGGTAAGATTTCTCCCTCTCTTTCGTGAGTTCTCCTGCCTCTTCTGCCTCTCTCTCTCTCTCTTTCTCTGTCTGCTTTGAGACGACGCCCGTTAAAGACGACTGCGACTGCTGCTTCCTTACCCTTTTAAGCGAATGTAATTGTCTCGAGGATGAGTTTGCGAGGGGAGAGAGAGACGGTATAGGACGAGCGTTCAAAGGCGATATTCTTTGATTTTGATTTGTTGCACGCGTGTGCGAGGTAGAGAAAGAGACGAGGTATTGCGTTGAGCGTTTTATGAGGGAGCGTCGCTGTGATGATTCGGAGGAGCCGCGAGACAACGCAGTTCGTTTTTACTGATTGCACGGTGGATTATTGAGGTATTTCGGAGCCTTATAGTTCGGTCAACAAATTAATCTGTACCTTTAATTTTAGATGTAAATAGTAGAATAATAAAACGTATTATATCTGACAAATAAAAAATATAGTGTTATAATTTACGAGGAAAAAAAAAGAAAAATTAATAAGCTAAAATTATCTCGGAACTTTCTCATTTGCGTATAAAAACATAAACAGCCTTCCCTTGTTTTAATGATATACTGCGTTATAAACACCCCTTAATTTCCCTACAACGTCATCGAAAAACTGTATATAATATTTATAGAAAAGCTTGACCAGTAGACCAGCAAAACGCTCGAAAAAAAATCCACTGTCAAATAAATTCACCCGAAGCATTTAATTCCTTATCTCTCGGGGCTTCTTAATTTTATAACTCTATATACTCGGTATCTCTACTCTCCTCGTCAACTTATAAAAAGCACCGCGCGGGGCTACTAATATGCAAATCTCGCGTCCTGTCTTTCCCTTTTTTTTCTGCGACGGCCCGCGTGCTAGAGTGCACACGCGCTATCAGATACAAAACAATCGCGATTGCTCTCGGCGCGCGAGTACAAGCGCGATAATCCGGGCTAATTTGCTCCTACCCCCTTCCACTATGCGCTGGCGGCTAGTCTCCCTATGCTTTTTCCCGCTCGTGCGCAGCGGCGTATGGGCAGCAGAGGTCCGCGTTAATTGCCTCGGTCAGGAAATGCGCGGGTCCTTAAAAGTTTATAAACGCTGGGGTTCTGTATATATATGTGTGTGTGTGTGTGTATGTGAGATAAGGGGAGGCCAGCGCGCTGGAAAATATTGTTTGAGTAAGATAGAAAGGGGTTAATGGCTATTTGACGGTATCTCGAGGTCTATGAATGTAAATGTCGGTATTATTTGCCATGTAATGGATCATTGCGTTGTGTGTAAATTTATGATTCGCGATAGTGTATAGGAGTATAATTCCCTGTAGTAGATGTTATAGTTTCTGAAATTCGAGCAACTTTAAATGTAAATACTATAGTTGTATACAAACTCATCAAAGCAACCGCGAAGTTATATATACATCAAATTCCATTCTCTCCGTATAGCAAAGAAAATGAAAAACACTGTCACCTTTCGTCCTCGCCACCATGCAAATTCGCGTAGGGTGGGCATGCTTTAACGCGCGAGCGTGCGCCATCTGGGCATAAATTACGTCGCGCGGCTTTAATGGACCATCGCGCGCTTGGGCTTCGGCATTAATGGGAAATAAATGAGAGATTATCGGCTATCAAACTGCCCTCCGCGACGATGAGAATTTACTACTTGACCCTTTCGCTGCGCGCGACTGCGGGTGATAGAGGTGAGGGGAATCGAAGCGCGCATATTGTCCAAGCTGAAATTGCCTCTTGGGAGAGAGAGAGAGAGAGAGAGAGAGAGAGAGAGAGAGAGAAGCCGACCTGTTCCCGCCACGCTGCATGCTCGGATTGCGCCCGCGTGCGCATCGCTCGTTGCAATAGCTAGCTATACGCGAAATAAGGTGGTTATGGCTTATTGCACGAGCGCTGATAAGGGGGAGACGGTTATGGTATACTGTATTATGGCAAAAATTGATTGTCGGCCATAGAAATTGGAGACTTTAGGGGTATTTTGATGGTCGTGGGAGTTACGTTATTTGAAGCGAATCAGTATAAATCTACACGTTATGTATAATCGAAGGTGTTGAACAAAATTACCATCATAATTCGGTCAAAATTATGAGGATTTCGTTGTAATTTTTACAGAAATTTTTTCCAACTACTCCAATTATTCCAGATTTATCAAACTATCACTATTTTTTACACAAAAAAGCCCTGCATTATTATAGGAATATCTGCTCTAGAATAACCTGCGCGCTTAAGAATGCAGAGGAGTCTAATCTTATTTTCATAGGAGCTTCGTTATTTTTATCTCGGGCGCGAGACCCAATTCTACTTCGTTCCCCCTTCGAGTAAAGCATGTGCAACGTGCCTGAGAATAGGAAAATGTTTGTCTTCTGAAAACCACGTATTTGTCCCGGATGCGTTAAAAGGTTTTTCATTATTTTAAAAACAATGGGTTGATCGATTATATTTTATCTGTGGCTTTTTTTGTTTGAATAAAAAGGCATTATTTAAAGAATATCTCTGGAATTCAGTTTGCAATAATATTAAATAAGACTCACCTTTTAAAATTAAATAAGAGTCACCTTTTAAAATTAAGATTCAAATGAAATATTAATTCTCAGTATGAAAATGTCTGTCAATTATACGAAACTTAATAATCATCTTTATTACCAGTATAACTACGGACAATTTTGCTCATTAACAATTACACGCAATTTGTTCATATACGAATAGCAGCAGTAATGATGATTGTTTCGAAAACGGTATCGCAGCTATATATAACCTTATCACGCGCAACATTTGTCCACACTCACATAGATATATATACACACACGCATGCCAATCAGTCGCAACATAAAAGCGACCGTTCCGCAAAGACCTAATTAACGCGGGGACAGAGGAAAAAGTGTATGGGCTCGCGAATTCCCAATCAGCGTTCGATCCTTATCTTCTCTCTTTCTCTCTCTTGGGCGGCAGCATAAAATCAGACGCGACGGGGCAATCATCCTCTCCTCCGCTGACTCGTCGCCCGAGAGCTCTTTTCCGATAATTTTTTTCCTTCTCTCCCTCACACCCACTCGCGTCGAAGAGAGACAGAGGGAGAACGAGAGAGAGAGGACGATTATTCAATTAATGTCCTGCAGCGACCGCGCGCGCTCATTCAATTAAAGTCCGCTCGGACGCCCCTTCCCGGGCAAATCGAATCAGGTGGCGGTGAGTGAATGCGTATGTGCTCAAGAGGAGGAGGAGGAGCGGTTAAGGGGGGTTTCGATGCCCCCCCCCCTCCTCCCCATGATTTAAGCTGATGATGATGATTTTGTGAGAGGAGAGAAAGTGAGACAGTAGGTTTGCTTGGTTGCCGTGGGAGTGCGGCTATTTTCTTTCAGTCGAGGCGTGGGCGAGCGCGAGAGCTGCATGAACTGCGGTGATATCTGTGCCACTCGGCCGCCGGCTTTTCTACCGTTTTGTAGCTACAGATTTGCACAAAGTTTTACGGTGGTTTCGTCGTCACTCGCCGGTATTTGCGAAATGATTAAAGGTATGAAATGTTTAATAAATTTGAATATGAAAATGGTATACCTTGCGTATTATAGATATAAATGTAAGTAGCATAGAAATTCACGTGGAAATTACAAGGCACTCCGAAGCGAAGCGTAATGCAATAAAGTCCAGTATCCTACTTTCCACTTGCGACTGGGTACTTCGCTCTCCACGGCCATTCGTACACTCGAGACGAACGCGGCACGCCGGCATCCAGCGTAAAATCGCTCGCTGGCGCGCGCGAGCCTCTCTCAGCATCTCTCGACTAATCCCTACTTACCATTTGTCTCGCTCGTAAACGATCCTTCGCTCGCTCCTGCGGCTGAGTATATATATATGTAAAAGACACGTTTAGGCGCGCCGTAACGATTTCTCCATTAGCTGCTGCTGTGCTATTCTTGCTACCGAAGTCCCCGTGCTGATACGTAGGGTCACGAGCCGCCTTGATAGGGTCACGAAGTCCACGAGTCATGAAACTTCCTCCCAAAGTTTACCTCTCTCTCTCTCTCTCTCTCTCGCTTTACACGGAGAAAGTTCGTCGCTTCCACCTTATCATCCCACGCGTCGTCGTCCGATTAACCGGAACGAGAAAGAGAGAGAGAGAGACGTGGAACACGCCGCAAAAATTCGCGAGTACCTATATGCTGTACTACATTTTGATGTATGTGGGAAAGTACAGGAAACTTTCGCACGATTCTGAATTTCAGAAAACGCTCGAACAACTCCCGCTCACGAGTAATGGAGAAAACGAAAAGCTACGCGTATACGGAGCTCTTCTCACGCGTCGAACACGCGCGTCTTCGTCTCTTGGTGAGCAGGAGGAGGAAGAGGAGGAGGGGAGAAAAGCCATTATGCCCAGAGAACGCAGCTTTAATCCTTTAGCGAGGTACACGCGGCGCTACATCAACGTCGCGATATCGCGCCGGCCCCATCTCCATAATCGAGCGCCGTCGCTACTCGAATTATATATCTCTCCGAGAGAGAGAGAGAGAGAGAGAGAGAGAGAGAGAGAGAGAGAGAGAGAGAGAGAGAGAGAGAGAGAGAGAGAGAGAGTGAGGTGTACACAGCTTCCCGAGACAAGTGTCCTTATTACCAATCCCTCCGTTCCCACGCTGTTTCACCCTCGTCTCTGCGTTTTCTCTTCCGTTCCGTCTTCTTCTCCTCCACCTCTTCTCTTTCCCTCTCTCTCTCTCTCTTCTCTTCGATTACGAGCTCGAGCTCGCGCGCCTGCGCGGCACTTTTTTTCCGGGGAGCCGGTACTTTTCGTCTCGCTTCCTCCCGCTTTCGTACTTTCAATTACCCTCACCTGTTACTCTCTTTTTCTTCTGCCTCGGCTGCTCTAGTGCGTGCTGTGTCATTAGCGGATGAGGCCGTTTCCAAAGGCTTAAGTGTGGTCTGCCTGTGAGAAGATGAAGTTTGAAACATTGTATCGTGAGCTTAAGTCATCAACTGCTAAGAAGATTTCGACAATTTGGTCGGTTTCCTTCTGCAACATACTTTTTCTTTTTTGTCGTTTAAAAATCTCTAGAGTTCAAGGAAATACAAGGACTTTTGCGAGGGGTTTTGTCAAACAAATCACGGAGATGTCCAAAAAATGGAGCACAATATAAAAAAACTACTGGATTACTCAGATTGTCTTTTTCATTCTGTCGGCATTTTCCCTCGTTCTTCATCATCCCTCCATTATTCTCTGCATATTTTTTTCGTGCACCTTCGCTTTATCCCTTGCACTTCTTTTCCTTCTTTTTTTTATTTCGCCGTCGCTCTTGCAATTGCTCTACCTGTTCCTCTCTCTTCACCTCTATATCATTACCACGTCATCTCTTTCTCTCGTTCTCTCTCGGCGTCTTGCGCAATTTTCACGTCTGTTTTTTTCCTCTCTAATTTCAGGGCTCAGGCTAGTGAATAAACGCTCTCGGCGCGTTTGCGAATTGAAAAAAAGCAAAAACTTTTTGAACTACATTATTGCTCTTTCAATTAAATTTTTACAAAGGAAAATTCTTTTAAATAATTGCATATCAATTCATCTGTTATGAAAATGTTATTCGGAGAAATTAACTCGTTTTTGAGATTCAAAATTGAAATTTGACATAAAGTAAATGAAATGGTAGAACGTTGTGACTTTTATTAATTAGCTTTTTACTTTTAAAAATTTTGAATTTATGTATAAATATGTAAAAATGAATATTTAAAAAAACATTAATAAAATATCATCTTTATAGTATTAAATAATTTAAATAAATTCATGAATATAATATTGATATCATTGGCCGGGAAATGGCATCGGAAAAGCACACGTTTTTCAAAAGGGTCAGTGCAGCGTTGAACCGAAAATAACTGCACACTTATCCTCTCGCTCTGGCGCGGCTCAGTGCAAAACGTCGCCGTTGCTCTTCTCGAGTAAGAGCAAAAAGAGAGGAAGAGAGCCGGAGAATCTCCCGGGGAAAACTGATTTTCCGTTCAGCTCCGACGGCGACGTCCGCGCCCGGCTCAGTTCTCCTCTTTTTTCCCTCCCTCCCTCTCAGCGGCCGCCGATCCTTTCCACTCTCGCCTCCTTATCTCCGTCAGCTTTCCCTCGGATTCTCCTCATCTCCTGCGAGCGCCCGCGCGCAAATTTGTCTTTTCATTATTCTCCGTTTTTAACGCCGTCTTCCCCTTCCATCTGCTCTCCATCTTATATTGTTTTCTCCCGATCTCTCTCTTTTCCTCACTCTTCTCTCGACGGAAATGAGCGCGAGAAAAGTCCCTCCTCTTTGTGTCCGCGCGCCGTGCGATCTTTCCCCCTCCTTCTTTTTCACATTTACGCCCATTCGCGCGACGGTTGCAAATCCTCGGTGCTTTTAAAGGATCTTCGGCCTTTTCTTGTGGCCTGTCGGCCGAATTAGCGTCGATATTATTCAAAGGGGCCAGTAAGCGCGTCGCGAGGATTTCGACGGACTCGCGTATTGTCGGCAGACACAATAATGGAGAGTATTTAGATATTTTCTTCCTTTTGCTCGCCCGCTCCCGCAATGCCGGCGGTGAAGTTCTGCGACGGACGGTTTGATAATTTTAATTAACGGCTATTGTGCACAGACGCGTGTGTATCTATATACTTGTCCGATTATTCGCGCGCGATCGGGGTATAATTGAACGGGGCGAAGTTTCAAGGCGCAGATGGAAGTTTTTTAATTGAGTTGAGCTGGCAGCGGCGCTTAATTCGACTAACTAGTGAGATTATTTCGAGAAAAGTAAGTGTCTTGAGCTTTGATAATTCAATTGTGCTCGATGCGGAATATTTTTGGAATTGGAGAGTCGCTGCTGCAAGTTTTAATATCTCGTGCTACCCGATAGACTAAAACGATGACGTCTGTGCATACCGAGGAAGATTATTGACGATTCCATTCATTACGAGTAACTTAAATTAATGGCAGAGCGCCAATTTTAGAATATATCTCTAAATAAATAAAACAGTTGGTAACGACGGATTCCTGATTGGTTTATTTTAATTGTATAAATAGGTAGACTAGCGTACGAAAATATTCACTTTATCAATAAAATAACACTATATCGTACATTTCCTCATCTGAATTCCCGCAGCTATCTGCAATTAAACTACACCCCGCGTACGCGTTTATTCTCGCATGTTTCAGGTAAGACTATATACCTACCTACAACCCATTTCCGTAACCCTGGTGGAAATCCAAAATATTTTCTACCTAGTAAATGGCCATTTAAATTAGGAACTGGCTATAAAATGGCCATTT
>JAYJLV010105330.1:0-11694 GCA_036873485.1 Torymus texanus | reverse complement strand
GCTGCTCATTCCCCGGCCTTTTCTATACCCGTATATTTTATATATATATATATATATATATATATATGTGTGTATATACATACACGCTTACGCGCGCAGGTGCATGTGTGTAGCGGCGATATGGCCTATCTTACGACGCTATTTGGGGGAGGAGAAGCGCGCTTCGTATATATAGACGCACACTCTCGAGGGCCATCGAACCGTCGCTTAGTGTCGCTTCGGTACTGCCGCGTCGCTCGCAAGAGATGGTCTCCTGTGTTACCGGTGCGCACCCCGGAGTGTGGCCGAGCGAGAGGAGAGGAAAAAAAGAGAAGAGGATCGGAGGAAAATGAGGATATCTGCGGAAACGGCCTTGAGATATAGACTCGGGTGTTATTTATAGGCTGCCGGTCGACGCGGGGGAGTGTGTCTAGGAGATAGCGCGGGCGAAAGCTGTTTGGATAAGGATGTGCTGTCGCAGGTACGCCGGGGCATTTAATTGGCCGCGCGGTGGGTTGTACAAATAAAAATACGTGTGTAGGTATACATAAAAAGTAAATCATATTTTTTGTATCGAAGTTTATAATGGGCTAGATTATTTTGCCGATGTAATTTGTAACTGGAAGCAAATGATACAAGTTATTGTGTTGATATGTTGATATTTGTTGAGAAATATCATTTTTGTTATTGTTTTGAAAGATTGGACGAGTATTTCAATCTCACTATTAAAAAAGGTTATTTTAATGGTGATAGAATTAAGGTAGATTTTGTGAATTAATTGTTATACGGATATGGATTACAATATGACAACGATTAGCGGAAAGCCGAGCGGTGGCGGCTATGGCGAGTTGATAGTGTATCTGATTTGCGAGTTGGCAACCTGAATTCGTCACTTTGTATTAAAAGTTGCGATATACCTTATTCGTATAACAAAACTGACCGAACAGATTATACAGCTTTTAAACTCGAAAATATATTTGGTTATAGGATGAAATCTAAAATGTCATTGTCCTCCATAACAATGCACTCTACAATCCGACAAAGTTCCAAATCAATAATTCCAAATTATCTAAAAATAGCATTTGGAAAATCAATCTAAAATTACGTTCTAATGACTTTCTTATAAACCTTAATTATCGATTTGAAACTTTCCGAGGTAGTACAGTGTATTATTATTCTCTATTTTTTGTTTGCAACTATATGTATATTATTTTTAATGAATATGTTTTTATAAGACATATAATAAAATAAAAAGATTAGAATAACTAGCTTTTCACGTCAATACAAGGAAACGCTTGGTATAATGTTTTTACAGCGTAAAAGTGTATCCACATTAAACAAAATGATGTGAATTTCCACCACAGAGTATATGTACAGTGAAATATTCTACTTTCACGAATGGGGTTCTAATATAATGCGATTTGTCTCTGAAATTAATGACGCGAATATCGTAGACTTCAGCCAGACAATTGCGATTGAATAGAATGAGATTTTTATCAGCGGCACTTCAATAGTTTTGATCACTTTGCGGAATGACAGCGCGCAGCGTGAAAGATGGGCTCTCTCTGCCGTCGAGCCTAGGCACCAGAGAAGTAGATAGATCGTCAACCGAGCGATTTCTGATGTTGACTAATGCGTGCGATTCGTTCTCTCGTTTGTAGCTCCTAAAACGCTTCCATGCCCTGCACACGCGCACATGCGCACTTTACTCTTACTCACGGAGAGGCAAGTTATTCATTGGGAAATGCGTTCCAGTAAGAAACTTGCGCGAATCTATTGTGCTAATAAATAAATGGCTCGCTGCCTCGAATCGAAGTAATTCCAAGTTTGTTGCCTTTGCCAGTCGCATTGATCGCGTAGGTATTGATAGATTGAACTTTCGACTATAGCGAGTTTTTTAAATGAAACAGGAATAGTTTATTGATTCTCATGAATAATGATAAATTTTTATGCGTATGCTATGACATTTATAAATTATTTTAAAAAAAAACTAGTAGTTACGTTATACGATGATTTTATGAAAAAAAATGTTATTACAAGATTTTTGGAAGTAAGAGATTTTCTTTACTACAAAAAGATCTTTATGCGAAAAGTTTTCCCCCTTGGACTAAATAAACCTAATTTTGAGGTTTTAATCAAGAAGTAGATACTCGTGAATCAAAAGAGTTAGTTTTGAATAAAATAAAAAATGTTCTCAGTGAATAATAAACTTTTGATAAATATAATTTTTATATACATCCATTTCAATCTACTTGAAATAAAAACACTACAATTACATCAATAGCGCAACACTATAAAACGCTCAAATTCAAACCGCACTTTCCTCCTCAATCTTTTCTATTATCATAAAAAGAGAATATAACCCGCTCTCTTCGTCGGCAGGCGTTATAACTCTCGTCCAACATCATCGCGCGCTTTCCGCGTTCTCGGCCAAAGTTATGCGAGCGTGCACCGTCCCTCCGCGCGTACTTTTTAACGATCGTCCTCTCTCACTCTCTCCCCGTCCCTCGTGCACACGAATCCTTTGAGATCGCTCTATCGTCGATATCTCGGCTGCTCGTTCTTCGCTCGAACGACGCCGCTGAGATCGCGCGTGCACTCGGCTATATCGCCCTCCCAAGGTATGCGCAGCTCGCGTGGTAATATATGTATGTAGACGAAGCACCCGTGAGAGAGAGAGGAGGGAAGAGAGGAGAAGGCGAGGAAGAGGGAAGATAAAGCGAAGCACCGCGAAAATTACGATCGGCCTGCCCATTAACCTAATCGTTTTCTTTTTCCTCCGCCGCCGCCACCGACGCCTGGCGCTGCTGCCATGTAATGCATCCCCGACCGAGGTGTGTTTCATTGCGCGATCGTGATACGTTCGGAATATCTTATTCGTTAAGCTTTTATCATTTCGTTTTTTACGTATGAATATAGGTTTTCTCTTTTTTTTTCCTTCGAGGTTTTTAATGTCTACTTTAACTTGTGTTTATATGCAGGTAGGTATATTTCTAAAATCTAGATATTTGATATTAAAAATTTCGAATTGCAGCTGTTTAAAAAGTAAAACAGTGTTGCAATTAAAAGAAAAAATGTATATTGCTACAATAAGATGTTATATTTACTGAACTGTCCTAGTCAAATGAGGTATTAAGGTAGTTCTCTAAAATATCAAAAAGTGGGTTTCGAAAGCAACAAAATTCTAGCGTATTCTTTAAACTCTATAGAATTTTTCTCTATTTTTTAAAATATAGGTTTCCGACTTATTTTTTGAGAAAAAAATTATTGAATTTAGTCATTTTTACATGGCAGTTATAATCAGAATCATATCAATTGTTATAGAAAGTGATAAAGTTTGATACTTTAAAGGTGGGTTTTCAAAAATAAAAAAGTATGTTCTTAAAGATCAAATTATGCTCTTTCTTATAAGTACAAAAAATATGTGTCAAGTCGACCTTTTTAAAAAGATATTTATTATTGAAAATAGAAAATCGCCGTTTTCCTAACCTATTTCGTGCTACTACGTCAATTATGAGTTAGTGCAATTACAAATTATTTATTTTCTACTCTATGTTTACATCACCCTTTTACTTAAAAAGTCGTGTAAGTTCATAAATAGTTTTTTCATACATGATTTGACTAAGAGAATGTTAATTTAATATTTATAGTTTCGTGATTACTGCATTGACTCACGAGTCCTTAGAGAACTACCTTAAGAGACAAATAATAGAAGTCAATCAGAAATATCATTCAGATTTATACGTATTGAATCTTTAAAATCACGAATAATTTAATGAAATCTGCATGGCAAGAGATAATGAACATATCACGCTGTGCATAATGAAGATCCAACGGGAAAAATTCCGAGCGCAACTCAACAGCACAAACCGAGGAATGTCCTGAAAGCGGAAAGAAGAGAAACACAGTCTGAAAAGAGTCGGTAAGCCGAAAAGCGACGCTTCAGCCCGTGTAGTTTCACCATTTCTTATCGCATCAAGTTACCTCGGAGATAATAACGTACGCATTCGTTTGCGCGCGAGGCTGCGGACAAGCGGAAAAAGGAGGCGGTGAGACCGCTCGCTCCAGCACCTTTTCGCAAGTAATTGGCCAAGGAGGCGGAGAAAGAGAGAGAGAGAGAGAGAAAATGAGCGACCGAATCCGCTGGAACCTTTTTAATCTCGGGTCCTTCTCCGTTAATTCGTCGCAGGTAGTTCGCTTGGGCCGTTCGCCCTCCTCATTTATCTTGACATTGCATTAAAAGACGAGTGAGAGAGGTAGGGACGCCGCTGTACACGTTGTGACCAAGATCGAGATTAGCTCGCGGTGTGTGCGCCTGCAAGGATCCTTCTCCAGGAAGTTTCTTCTCCCCTCCCTCCTCTTACCACCCTCCGAGTGCTTTCGCGGCCCGCGTGCACCCTTAGATATTGGAAGGACAGTGGCGGCGCCGTGCTGTGTCGAATGTTTGGAGCTCGAGGGAGCAATTTTGAGAGTAGACGAGCGAGAGAGACGCAGGGGCGCTGGAGTGTGTCAGAATCTGGTTGGATTCTCATATTTTTATTAATTATTTTTTCCTTTGATCTTGGGCTAAGCAGCTATTGAATGCTCAATATTGTAGAGGAAATGAAAAGAGTGAAGAGAATTGTAATTTTAATCTAACACGTGAAATTTATTTATTTATTGTTGTAATAGTTTTTGTTTTTATATAAATATTTTTTATTTTTTAATTGCATTTCCAGGAAAAGGAAATGTAATTAAAATTTTAAAACTTCTAAAAATTGAATTTTCTGATTGAATGTTTTTCAATTACTTTAAATATAATATAAATATCGTAAACTTTTGCACAAATTTTAATTTTATTTTAACTTCAAGTAGTGTTATATGAAAAAAAAAATTTGTTTAATATTTTGCAGCAATTTAGTTAAAAAAACTCAAAAAGCGAGTTTTAAAGATGCAAGGATGTAATTTGTTTCGGACTATTGTTAACTATTGGTTTTTTTTTCCGAGACACAAATTTAATTAAAATTTAACAAATTTAATCAATAGAGAAAAAAAATTACCTACTTTCTCAATATTTTTAACAAACATTGGTTTTTCAGCTAGAAAAAGAAATCTGTGAGATGTCGAACTTTAATAATAATGTTAGTAAGCATTCTAATAATTATCTACCAATATTTTAACATATTCCCGAGTATTTTTGCACTCATCGTTGTATATTTGAATATTCTGAAACTGAATTTCGCATAAAATTAAGGTAAACCTTACTTTAATTAAACACTTTTCAATTACCACAAAAATCCATCAATTATTATTTATTTAATTCCGATGAAGCTAACTTGTCGGTTTATAAAAGTCGGATAAAATAACTGTGGGGTCGATACTATGCAACTTATTATTTAACAACAAGTTAAGTAATATTTGTGAACAACAATGGCAAGTAAAGAAATCTCTCCTCTTAAATATTACATATCAGCGGATAGAATGGCGAGAAGGGAGGAAAAAAATGAATCGAGGTTCTCGGCACCAAAGCAGCCATAGAGAGAGAGAGAAAGAGAGAGAGAGAGAGAGAGAGAGAAAGAGAGATAGAGAGAGAGAGAGATAGAGAGAGAGAGAGAGAGGGAGAGAGGGAGTGAGAGATATTTAATTCGAGCCAAGCAACTCACATGCGCACATTCTCACAGCTGCAGGCTGTTTACACGACGCAACGCAGCGCTGATGTATTCGCGCCTCGGATTCGCGGCTCCCACCCTCCTCCCACGACCACCCACGCAAAATCCACAGCTCCCTATCTTCTGCGCGCTACACGCCGTGATGCGCACGCCCGCGTCTATGCGCTATCCGTTAAGCTCTCTCGCTCTCTCATCCCGCGGGCCGAGCACAGAGAGCAAGGAGATACGGACACGGGTAATTGCAAACCATGAAAACGCAGCCCCGGGATGCGACTCTCTCTCTCTCCCTCTCTCACTCTCTCGGTTCTTTTCTTTTTATACCTTTCCATGGGGCTGCTTTGCCTCCGCACATTGTATCTCGATGCGTCGATCTTACGCTTTCTTAGGTTTGTTTTGCGGATGGTCATTGGAATTTATGAATTTTTAATGAGTAAGATTTTTATCGAAGTCGGTCCATAATTAAGTGTTAAGTGGTTTTTCAGACGATAAGGCTTTATATATAAGAGCTCTGGCAAGATTTAATCTAAATGTATTTTGTTCTACACTATTTTTTATATCGTCTATCGGCGTGAAATGTTTTTAGATTTTATGTTTATAATAAAAACAACTGGAGATCATATAAAGTCATTACTTTGTAATTCTGTTTTGAAAAAATGAGTAAATATTTAAATATAGTGCAAAATATGACCAAAATCTGTAAATTATTCATACAGTTTACTATTTTGATCGTGTGTCAGAAAAGTATTGGTTGATGTACAATGAACTTATTAAATTGATTCTTTGCTGTGATAGATTCCGTCCAAACATATTATGCTACGCGTAAAAGCGAACGATTCTACCATCATGCACGAAGATTCACGTCCCAGTTCATCAGACATTTGACGAAGCAGTATTTCACAAATTTAGCACCTGACGCAACATCCGCAAGACTCACATATACCCACACACACACGCATGTACATCATACGCATCATCCAGCAAACTCGTTCCTCCGGCTCGCATTTTGCATTCCTAAAGATCGCAATAAGAAGGAACGCTCTCTCCACGCACGCGCGCGGGTGAGAAGAAGAGAAGAAGACAGAGAGAAAGAGAGAAGAAAGGAATGAGCAGAAGAAAAACGAGTGGACTAAGAAAGACCGAAGATTAAGCCCGAGATTATCGTGTGTGTGTGCGTGCGTTGGAACCCTCGGGAGTATCGTGTTCGACGATTACGAAATCATGCTACTGCGGTTTCGCGGGCTCTCTTTGCAACTCGCGCTTACGCTACACGCAGCAGCAGAAGCTCTACATACAGAGAAGCGCGCGAGCGCTAGTACGCTATATACGAGTGTTACAGGCGTTTACGTATTTATACGGAGGGCGCGAGCCGAGCGAGTGGCGTGGATGCACTTAGCCAGAGTACAGAGAGAGAGTGCGAGAGGACTACCTCGTGCCCTTCAAAGTTTCAGTGGTGTTTTGAATTGCAGGCGCTGTTAAATCGGCATATGATCGGTTGGTAATTGACGAATTGCGCGGGAAAACGAGTATTCGAGGGCCATGGAGTACGAGTTGTTGGGAAACTGTTCATTCCTGACTTTTCGAACGGAACGAATGTTAGTTTAATGTTATATTAATGAGAAATCAGAGGTATATAATATTACTGTATGTGTAAGTGAAGTTGTTTGGCATAAGCTCAGCCATTAAATTTATTAAAGATTAATTCATGAAATATACTAGTAATACAATTTAACTTGATAAACTAAATTATAAGATAAATTTTATTTAACAATTATTCCGAAAATATAATGATATACATTGCAACAAGAAGCTTTCACGCACAATTTCTGTTATCATCCGATAGCACAACCACAGAGCAAAACCTTATGTAATCAGTTCCTCTCTCAGCGAATGATTAATTCCCAAAGCGCACAGCAGAAAATCACCCTTTCTAATACCTTCGATCGGCCGTCGCGTCTCTACTCCCTCGGCAAAACACACGCAACCCCGTCGTCGGCGACAAGAAAAACAGCCCGGTTAATTCGTTATCGCGCGCTCACGCCGCAAGCGAGCGAGATTAACGAGCCCGTCGCGCACCTCCGTCGGCCCGACGACGATCAGGAGAGCTATAACGTCGGCTTATACGAAGCGGTTGGCATTCGCTTAAATTCGTGGTGATGGTAGCCAGCTCTGGCTCTCTCTCTCTCTCTCTCTCTCTCTCACTTGCTGGTTATACCCGCGTGAGGGAGAGGGCACACGGCCTCGTGAATTTCGAGGTCGACCTGAGGTTCTCCGCGGGAGCGAGCCGCAGAGGAGCGTGCTAGCCTCCTGAATCTTTGATGCTGCGGCGGCTGCAGCACCGACGCCACCACCGTTGCCGCCTGGAGGACGCGAAAACGGGAGCGAGAGCAGCGGCAGCGTAGCTCTCGGTGTGCCAGTTGCTCCGGCAGTGGAAATGCTAGGGAAATATATATGATGGCCTTCTCTCTCTGGGCTTGTGCAAGCACATTCTCTCTCTCTCTCTCTCTCTCTCTCTCTCTCTCTATCCCGAGCGTGCTATCGATAGAGAGAGAGAGAGAAGGAGAGGTATGAGCGACCGCTTAATTGCTCATTATAGAGAATTCGAGTGGATTATCGGCTGCGTTGCGATACAAGCTTGGAAATGTGTTGTACGCGAAGGGGCAAGCACTGTTTTCCATCGCTCGAAAAGGAAAGTTTTCTGCTGTTTATAGTTCGCGGATTTCATACGTGGTGAAGATTTGTTTTATATGCATTGTAAGTGGCGATATTGGGCTGTAATTATTCTTCAATTATTAGGGCGTTAAAATAAATAAGATGCAAAATTTGCTCAATAGGATCAATAAGTTATTTCGGTTCAACGATAATAGAATTATAATGTATGCCAATGATGTAATGGAGATGTGCTTTTCAAAACCGGAAAAATCCATTTTTAAAAAAAGTACCCTGGTAGAAAATTAACTATATTTCATAGATTCATAGATAACGTGTTTATTGAATGGAAGCATTTTCATAAAAAATGATTACATAGAAGTGATATATTTGATCAAAAAGTTTTACTTTTACTTAAAATGCCCATTTTAATGTAAATGCCAACATTTTTTGGGATTAATATACACAAATATGAAATAACTAGCTATACAAAATAGTTAACTTATCGTTAATATTTTTACGAGACCAATTAAGACCAACCATACTGATATGTTATAGTCTTTAAAAATTTATAAAGCTCTAAGTATATATATATATATATGGATATAAACTTTTATATATATAATTTAAAAAGTAGAGCTATACTATAATTATCTTGAATTCGCAACAAACTCTAATGTGAAATAAAGACAAGGGGTTGTAAACATTGAAACATCCATAACCTGTCGCGTCATTTCACATCATAAAAGGATAATAATTTTGATCAATTTTAGTATCAGTACTTACTACAGCATAACGCATGCAATTTACCGCGATACACATTCCATTAAATCAAAATACGAGAGTGAAATATGCTTAACAGTTGGGAGCGGGAAATGAGGGGAGTAAAAAATTCAGATTCAAATTTCCTCTCTCCCCCGGTTTCATAATACCGTTGAAGAGCGTGTATTTTAGCGGGTTATTTCATGGGTTATAAAATCCGTCGAAATCGACGTGACCTACATCGCGAGCTGTTTCGCGCTCCCATGGCTAAGTCGACTGGATTTTCCGTGCGAGAGCTTTTGAATCATAACTCAGTGAGTAAGCTAAGGCGAACTGTAGGACACGTTGTATACAGAGAACGCGCGAGAGAAAGAGGTAGGTTATATACACACAAGCGAAACGAGAGAGAGAGAGAGAAAGGGAGAAACAAGCCGCCGCGCGCGCGAGCTCGTCGTGGTTCGCGGAGGGACGGAGCGAGAGAGAGAACACTAAAATGCAATTCCGCGCAGTACATTTCGGCTCTAAGGTGCAACAAACGATCCCGCAACAGCGCGATAACGAGGCCGCGCCGAGGTGCTGCCCTGCTGTGTGTACATATATATTGCCGCTGCTGCTGGCTCGACTGGCCCCGCGGCCGCGGAAACGCCAACTCCTACACGCGTGCGCGCTCGTATACACACTCACACACACATGCAACTAGCCCAGCCCCCTCGACGTGTATATCACAAAGCACGGAAACGCCGCGCGAAATCGACCAGCACACCGCGCCGAGCGGCTGGCTGGCTAGCTCGACCCCCAGTACGTTTACATGATTTTTACACTGATTTCGAGATAGACAAGCGCCATTATGGAGCTCGAAGAGAAATTTTAACCGAGCGTGAACTGCAATTATGAAATGCACGCCTTTGTATATTTTTGATAATGCGTTTTTGTATATGTGTATTCGCAGTTAGTGACAGCATAGCCAAAGACTAATTAGATTCATGCAATTACTAGTAATAAAGAATTTTAAAAAAAAAGGTAAGCTGTAATTGAAATTGCATCATTATATCATTTATTGATCTGTATATTAGAAATTCAATCATTGTTCCTTTTTATCTTTTTCTACTGGAAAAACGTTTTCATCGTCTAGTTTAGATCTATTTAAAATTGTTGAAGATAAATATATGCCCCATATACCTCTTAAACGAAAATCTTATTTTTATCTCCCATTCTTGAGCATGTCAAGCGTAAATGAAGTGAGTTTACGAGCCAAGATAGAAATAAGTACAGCGTAAAAAAGCAGAAACCTTAATTCTCGCGAAAAAAAGAAGAAAAAAAAACACGGGAGACGTTATCCTCCGTCGGGTTAAAGTTTGCATGAACTTAACTTCTTAACAACGTGCGTAATTCCCCAAGACGCGGTCTCAGATAGGACGAAACTAGTTCCCCAACTATTTAACGATAAGTCGAAAAAAATGACCCGCTTCGTTTCTCCCTTACCTTTTGTATGCATTTAAGAAACTATTCTCTGATTTCTTGAATAACGTTTTTAACGATGTTTGCGCAGGCGGAAAATCTAACGATTATTAAAGCGAACTTGAGCGACTGATACATTTGTTAACTCAGTATATATGTTTTCTATTTTGTATCTTTCTAAAACTATTCATTAATGACAACATCAAAAAAAATTTTGTGTTTAATAGGTGGTTTGTGTATGTATGTATGCGTGTACGTAATATATTCGCGCCAATAAGCTTTTTCTGTTGAAGCCAAAATTCTAAAAATTGATACGATTTTTCATGTTACTCTATGTTGTCGCACGGACAAAAAAGTGCAACAAAGATCGACTACTCTGCTCGGTCATATTTTATAATCTTATTAGGCAAAGAGAAGTATACTTAGAACAACTTTCTATAAAAGCATTTATTGAACAACACACTTGACTTTCAGCTTTTCCTTTGCCGACACGTTTACGAATAGTCCTTTATTTTTGCTTTTCATCGAGCTGAAGCCATTGTCTTTTGTTTAGTAAAACGAAATCTTTCAATAACAACCAGGCGATGACATTTTCCAATAAAAGCAACTCCGATATTCGCCGATTGCGCTTTGAAAAATAAATCTCCTTTCACCAGTAACAATTCGAGGCAAGATAGAGACGCAGCCCCGTAGACACTTGAAGGTGGAAAAAAAGAGAATCGCCGGATGAGAAACAGGAGCCGACGACAAAAGAAGGACGAGATCGTAGCCGGCATATTGAGCCGGTGGTGTATGTATATATATATATATATATATACATAGCGAACCCCCGCTGAGAAAGGTGTCAAAGCGGAGGCCTGCAATTAAATGAAGAGGCGCTCGCGAGAGAGCGAGCCACCGATAACGCCCTTCTCGCGCGTGAAGTTCCCTCGGCCTTCTCCTCGCTCGCGACTGATTAAATTTTAATCCACTTCTAATTAGATTTTTTCCCCGAGAGCAGCAGCGTGACACTCTTTTCTTTCCCTCGGCCGCGCGAAAGAGGACAACGCGAAATGGGGAGCAAGGAGTCAGGACTCTGCCTTCCGTGTGTAGGCAAGCTTTCTTTTTCCCTTCCTTCCTTTCTCTCACCCTCTCTCTCTCTCTCTCTCTCTCTCTCTCTCTCTCTCTCTCTCTCTCTCTCTCTCTCTCTCTCTCTCTCTCT
>JAYJLV010105309.1:0-11696 GCA_036873485.1 Torymus texanus | reverse complement strand
ATAAATAAATAAATAAATAAATAAATAAATAAATAAATAAATAAATAAATAAATAAATAAATAAATAAATAAGTAAAGCCATAAGCAACAAACATAGTTGCTCTATTGGTATTTCGGTACACATCTTTTCATGTTATTTTAAGTTTAGATTTTATTAAATTTTATTATCTACACTGAGAAAAATTCGGCGCACTGGCTACCCCTGAGGTGTACGAGGAGCGCTGATTTGATGGTATAGGAGCTATACTTACAATCGGAGTAGCTACTACCCCGAAAGGAGTAGCCACTACTCCTTTTGAGTGTAGCCACAGCACCGACTCGTCAGCGCAGTACCTAACCTCTAAAGAAAAGGCGCAAAAGAGCAGTCAACGCGCCAAAAAGGAGCTACTGCTACACTTTTAGGCGCACTGACAACTCCAAATGGCGGCGCTGCTGTTACCCGCATTAGAGGTTAGTCCGAGCGCCGAATTTTTCTCAGTGTATCTTAAGATTATTGGGCAATGTAACTATGTTTGTCGCTTATGGCTTTATTCATTTTGGTAATAACAAATTTTCATTACGAGTTTTAATTCACTCGTTAAGTAATATAATATTAATTTCTATAATTAATTAAACAAATTTTTATTATACCCTCTCCCTTTCTCTAACTCTGGTTTTTAGGTTAATTTGTATCAATAATTAAACCAATTTTATTATAGCCTTTCCCTCTCTAATCCTGGTTTATTAGATTAATTTACTCTGTTCCCCCTCAAATTCTGGTCTTTCTTTTTTATCAAAATTTTGCAGCGAAGGAACAATTATTTTATTAGTTTCTGTTTACAGAATACTCGCCCGCATCGTACTCATATGATTATTTATGTTTCTCAGGAAAATTATAACCTCCCTATGAAATTCCTATTACCAGGGCTACTGAAATTGATGAAAACTTAGATTAGGAAGCAATAAGTAAGTCGTGGGGCAGATTCAGATTGAAATATAATATATAAATACATCAGAAATAATTATAATATTTTATAGTTTTAAATAGTATGTTCTTCACGTTTAAAGACATTGGTAGCCCTGAAAAGGGCTGATCGGTAGCTCTGAAAAGGGCTGATTGGTAGCTCTAAAAAGAGCTAATTGATAGCCCTGAAAAGGGCTTATTATTCCTCCTTATAACAGAGATGACGCTTTGCTCTGTCACGCATCTCTTGCGAAAAGCGGCGGTTATGTTTCCACTCACGTACCGTCTCTGTTATTGGAGGCTCCGGCGTATCAGAAACCTCAGACCGCTCGATGCGTGCACTGGCCTCATGTTCCTCGTGAGCTACACTTGGCTCCTGCCTTTCAAGGGTCTTCGACCCCTGGCTCTGTTCATGAATAGGCGCATTCAGCTTAACAAGGTCGTCAAGGGCAGTCGCCTCCAGGCCCTCTCGACAATACTTCGCGCCAAAATGTAAAGCAGAAAATAATGCTTGCGGAAGTATTGGCCGGTGAGGATTGCCTGGCGGACGGTTCTGCCGCCTACGATTTCTCTTCAAACGCTGCGCCTCGCTGCGAACTTTCCCCATCTTGAGAAGAGGAATGAATGATGCTGCCGCCACATGCGACAGTAGCGGTAGTTTTGTATATGTATGCGCGCGGTCGGCCGCACCTAATATATACACATATACGTAGTCGCATATATATATACTAGTGGGGCTTCACCCCCCTACTCGCTCCGCTCGCCAACCCCCATTGCTTTTTATTATTATGTTTCGCTCATATTTCGCTAATAATAATAATAAGTTTTACAGATAAATTAAAAGAACAGTTTTCCACGTCACCGTAGAGGTACTGTTTATAGAGGCGTTGGATTTTTATTTTGAGTGGCATCCGTCGCCAATAGCCCTACATTACCACTATTAATCTGAAACGTTATAAATTTTATAAATTTTAAATTAATTTATATTATAGTTTATTATGTAAACATTATAACTTGTATTTATTTAAACATTATATTAAAACGAAATATGTTTAATTGATATTGAAATTTAAAATTAAATACAACATTTTTATAAATACATTCTATTATATAAAAAAAAAAAATTATATTATATATACAAAATATTATCTATCTTTACATTTATAATCGAACTTTACGAAAGTAATATTATTTATAAAATAATTTTGATTTATTTTTTCTTTAATATATCCTTTAACTGATGGTCATTTCAGCTTTTATTATTATTCATTTGGGAATATATATATATATATATATATTCATACAAACTGGCTTATGCAGACAATTTCAAATGTTTAACGTGACTTATGCAGACACGAGGATACTTATGCGGACGTCCGCATAAGTAGAGCCATTATTTCTTTAGTCAAGCAGGACTTATGCGGACTTAAATAAAATATTTATACAAAGAACGTGACTTATGCAGACAAAAATCGTATATAAATCTGGACTTATGCAGACAGTCTGCATAATACATTATTCATGTATATAGATATATATATATATATATATATATATAAATGTGTATAACGATAGTTTCCAGACAGTGTAAAGGTGCTGTCCATTAGTGATGTGGCGCGAAGCGCGCCATCACTAGTGGACGGCACCTTTACACTATCTGGAAACTATTCGTTCACATAGACACTAAAATTAAGGTATTTCTACAAGTGACTAAAGAAATAACCATCCCTCTCGTTACTGCACTCAAAGGTGACCTTAAGAAGATAGTGGAAACCGGCCATAATTTTGGGATTGGGTCCTGGAAATCAACGTTATGCATATGCAGTTTCCAGGACTTGGCGTTGCAGACCCGGAAACTATCAGTAGGTCCTGGAAACTAGCGTTAAACATAAGGAATGTCCCGGAAACTAACGTTAAACTTATATATATATATATATGTGTTTATAGATTCATTATTCCTTCCTTATAGATATTTTTGCTTTTGACACTTTTCTAGGACACATTAAAGAAATTAATTTATATAATATATTCATAAAAGATATGAAATGTTATTTTCATAAAGTTCTGAGTTAATTTAATTAAATACATTCTTATTATACTTATTATTTATATCTTTCAATTAATTGTTTTATATCATTTAAATCATATTATTACAGAAATGTTATTAAAAAATTAACAAGGAGATTATAAAAAGCAGATTAACTAAATTAAAATAGTGGTCATGTAGGCCTCTTGGCGAAGGATGCCACTTAAAATAAAAATCCAACGCGTCTATAACCAGTACCTCTATGGTGACGTGGAAAACTGTTCTTTTCACTTATTACTGTTCTTTTTACTTATCTGTAAAACTTAATTTAAGAGCAATAATAGTACCATGCAATTATTGAAATTAATTTGTTTTACTTTAATTTAATCATACGTATTGAATATTGATGCAATTATAGTATTTTATTTGATTTAATTTAATCGTATTACATATATTGAATATTGAGGAGGGGGTGAAGGGGTTTCTGAGGGGGTAGTGAGGAGGTTTCTGAGGGGGTGAGAGGAGGATAGAGGAGGACTGAGGAGGTAAGAGGGGGTTAGAGGAGGACCGAGGGGGTCTACGGAAAAATATCATCTCCTCAAAATAACGTATAAATAAACATATTTTTACGTTATTTTGAGGGGGTGCTGAGGCACGCTTGAATAGGCACGATTTATGATTTTTTTCCGTATAAAATTTAATTCTTATAATTAAAAATAAATAAATCAAACATACGGACATATTAAAAATATTTATTCGTTTAATTTTATAATAATTTAAATATTCATTAAACGAAACGACTTCGCTTTTTTTTCTTCATTATATTGTTTCAACATCCACTTTTTCATGGCTATTACGTTTCGTAGAGCGCACACTGGAAAATTACAAGCTGTGTGATTTCTGCATGAAAGAGGTTCCACTGTAAGCTCCCGTAAAGAAGGACATCCCATGTCCTCAATGTTGAAAATTAATCTGAAAAAAATAAACGAGTGTGAGATACGTTTTGTAGGTAAAAGAAAAAAAAATTAATGGCTTACCGATCAGAAAAAAATCTTTGCAGCCATTTTGTTTTCTCCAGTCCCTTTACATATATCTCCGCTCCATCGAGTATGCTACGAAGAGTACTCCGAAGTTCTTCGTATGGGATGTTACCGGCTCTCCACATGATTCCGTGGAAATTTTCTTCGAGCCATCGATTTTCAGATTTGCTCTTTTCTAATAACTTATCCCAAGCGTAAGGAGGTTTGAAGAGAAGAACTGTAGGTGTGGGATCTTCCTCCAGATGGATGATGGCTACATCCTTGAAGATAAATTCATTCAAGGTTATTTTAAAACCTTGCATGTCGACGATGTACTTCATTTTCTTTTAGTAATAATGCTTACTACTGCTGCTGCTGTTCTGTGACTGTTCTCAATTGAGAGTCAAAAAGCGAATGAGAACTCAGACGTTTGGCGTCTTCTTTTATAAGCCACGTTCACTTACTTCCCCTCCTCCTCCTGCTTTTTTTAACCAATCATATTTTTCCCCCCACTCGCGTTTTCACGACCAATGACAATCGACCTCCTCAGTATAAATACAGGGGCTCAGATGGTAAAAAATCATTCTACTTTTTCGAGTCATCCGAAGTAGTGCTCCAAGATGGTAGAATATTTCAAAACTACAGCTCAGAACTTGTGGAAATCGTATCAGTTCTCGTTAAGTGGTGATGCCGACGAAGATGATGTTAACCGATGGCTTGCTCTCGGTCAAGCGGCTCTGCTTGCTGCTCAAAATTTATCAGAGTCTCCCAACAATTTAACAGTAGCCGACAAGCAAAAATTGCAAGCCAGTATTGCGCTTATAAACAGTGTATTGCATTTACTGAGCGATCGCCCCGTTGGTGGTGGGCTACAAGCTGTTGAAGATGAAAATGCAATAGCCTGGAATGATGTAGAGTCGGCTTTTGAAAATAGAATAAGCACTGGTGTGATTACAAATCGAAGACACCTCGATCTGGTAACATTAATGAGAGATGCTAAAAAACAGTTTACTGTAAAAGTCAATGGAGCTCTCGAAGAGCACTCTGCTCTAAAAGTTAATACTGTACTAGCAGCTGAGTATGGAATAGTGAAAGATGATGAGGAAACTAATGACATCAAGTATTTCAATACAAAGACAGCGCCGATATATTCCTCAACAGACTTAAACGAGTGGTTTATTATGAATGTTCAGAACCCCATCGACACTGAAATGGAAGAATTTCAAGAGCGTGAGTCTGGCTGGTCGCTCAAATCGATTGTAAACTTGGTCATTAACATTTGTAAACTTAATCCTATGAGAGGAAGTTCATACGTTGAATTACCTTCTTTTATTAAAGGTAAGAGAGCATGCATCAACGTTAAAAATAAAGATAACGAGTGTTTCAAGTGGGCCATTCTGTCGGCACTACATCCTGTAAGCCGACACACATATCGCGTATCAGTATATTTTCCATACAAAGATAAACTCAATTTCGAAGGAATTACTTTTCCCGTTGATGTAAAACAAATCTGTAAATTTGAAAAGCAAAACGATGTCTCCATTAATGTGTATTACTTGAAGAAAAAAGGAAATATTTTTGATGTTTTACTGTGTCACTTGACTGCCGAGAAGAAAGAAAAACATATCAATTTACTGCTTGTTGAAAGTTATTACGTTGATGAAAATGAAGAAGAAGAAGAGAGAGTCGATGATTTTGACAATGTGCCATATAGACTACACTATGTATGGATAAAAGATTCATGGAGACTTGTAGGTCAGCAAATATCTGCTCGAAAACGTAAAGCTTTTATATGTGATCGATGCTTACGTTATTTTTGGGAGAAAGAAAAGCTAGCGATGCATGCAGTTGACTGTGTGAAAATGAATAAGTGCAAAATTACGCTGCCGACAAATAAGAATAATATCTTGCAGTTCAAAAACTTTGCTCATAAAAATAAGGTGCCGTTTGTAGTGTATGCAGATTTCGAGTGCATTTTGGAGCAAGTATCCGACAATGAACGTGCTTTTCAACGGCATAAACCATTAAGTGTAGGCTTCTTTGTAAAATGTAGCTACGATGATAATTTATCAGAAGACAGAAGCTATAGACAAGAAGGAGAAGAGAGTGAATCACCAGCTAAATGGTTTGTAATGGCTCTTCGCTTTCTAGCTGTAAAATTAAATGAGTCTTACAAAAATTCTCGACCAATGAACAATTTGTCGCTACTAGAGACAATAAATTATAACAGTGCACAAATATGTCACATTTGTGAAAAGCCATTTACCGAATTCGACAAAAAAGTTCGCGATCATTGTCATTTCACGGGAAAGTGAGTATTATTTTAAAATACATTTAATTAACATTATTATTATTATTAGTTAAATAATTTCTTTAAATTACAGATATCGTGGTCCTGCCCATAGTTCATGTAATCTCAGTTATCAAGACTCAAGAACAATACCTGTAGTTTTTTACAACTTGAGCGGTTACGATTCTCAGCTTTTTATAAGAGAAATTGCAACGTGTTTTCCAGGACGAGTTTCACTTCGTCCACAAACCAAGGAGAAATATATCTCTTTTACAAAGTTTGTCGAAGGAACTGATATAAACCTAAGATTTATCGATTCGTTCAAGTTTATGGCCTCGTCTCTGGACAAGTTGTCGTCCTATTTGGAAAACCTTAATATTTTGGAGCAAATATTCAATCAAGATGGACTGTCCAATGAGCAGATTACGCTTTTAAAAAGAAAAGTTTTTTCATACGACTACGTCTCGTAGTTTGAAAAACTTGAAGAGACAAATCTTCCTTCGAAAGATGATTTCTTCAGTAGCTTGTATGAAGCGCACATTAGCGACGAAGACTATGAACACGCTAAAAATGTGTGCAATGTTTTCAACATTTAAAATGATGGACAATATTCCGATTTGTATCTCAAAACGGATGTTTTGTTGTTACGGCAAACAGCCGAAGTTTCGAAAATTTTAGAAAAAACAGTAGATATGCAGGGCTTTAAAAAGCCTGGAAATGACTATGTTCTTAAAGAATTGTCTATAATGCCTCTTAACAACGATGATTTACCAATAGTTCTCGTTTTTAAACCTCCATTTCCATGGCGAAGACTTACGGAAAAGTACAAACGACAGAATTTATGGTTAAAACTTTATTACCATGGATTATCTTGAGATTCCGGTGACATCGACTATACTGAAATTGGATATCTTCTTCGAGACTCGTTGAAAGATGCAAAAAGAATATTCGTCATTGGTGACACAAAAAAGAAATGGTTGGAGAGTTTCAATTTCACTGTGACAGACATCGCCGACTCCGGTTTCCCATTATTTGATCGTCCAAAATTAATAACCATATGCACTAACCATAACGGGGCGTATAAGTCTCATTGTGCTCTCTACAATGAAAAAATTCTATCTTGCCGATTCGCTGATGGAATTAGAAGACATTTCATCATCAGAAGAAGGAGAATGAGTGACTATTTTTGTCAAGTAAGATCAGTGTTAGTGATTTAATTAAAAAAAAACATGGTTTTTTATATACTCGAAAGTAAAAAGAAAAAATTAAAGTGATCACACAGTATTATAAAAATTAGTAATTTAATTTAAAAATATTGTTCATTGTTTTTTAGGCACGACCGCTATGGCGGGAGAGCCTTATATTTTCACTTTTACGAAAAATGTAACACTTTCAAAATCACTTTATTTTAGTATAAAACAAATTTCTGTACTGGAATTAATCCATTTTTGCTATTCCTAACGATGTATGTATGGATGTACGTATGTATGTAAACAAGTTTATAGAATAACTCTTAGAGTTTTTAAGCTATCGACTAGAAATTTTGGGTGTACATTCCTTTAATTATACGAAAGAGACGGTCCTGTATTCAGCCAAATCACGCAGAAAACATAAAAACTACACTAGATTGAAAAAACCCTAAAATGGATTTTTCGCTTTACAAAAACAAAAAAAAATTTGATCAAAAATCTAACCTATGGATCTGCTAAAGTTAATTAAAAGACATTTTTTTGTATATAAAATTTTTTGCTTTTACCGCTATTTTTCAAAATACTAGCCAAAAACTGCTAAAAACGTCAAAAAACGTCGCTTTTTGGCTATTACTCGTCAGGATTTAATTTTATACAAAATTGTTAAATACAAAAGTTATAGATCTAATTAAAACAGAACTTTTCCCTATTACACATTTTTTTATATAATCACTTCCTGACAAGTTAAAATCTAAAAAAACGCCTCTAAAAGCATAAAAACATAAAAAAACGTCGCTTTTTTACTATAACTCGTCAGGATTTGATTTTATACAAAATTATTAAATACAAAAGTTATAAATCTAATTAAAACAAAACTTTTCCCTATTACACATTTTTTGATATAATCACTTCCTGACAAGTTAAAATCTAAAAAACGCCTTTAAAAGTATAAAAACATCGAAAAACGTCGCTTTTTGACTATAACTCGTCAGGATTTGATTTTATACAAAATTATTAAATACAAAAGTTATAGATCTAATTGTAACAAAACTTTGCCCTGTTACGCATTTTTTGATATTATCACTTTCTGATAAGTTAAACTCCTAAAAACGCCTCTAATAGCATAAAAACGTCATAAATCGTCGCTTTTTGGCGATAACTTGGAGCTTACTTTTTTATTTATTCTGAATATTAAAGATATTGCTAATAAAAGTGTTACATTTTTCGAAATAACAATAAATAAAACCATTCTACTATCTTATATTTTCTTTTACATACAGAATAATATAATTAATTCATATCATAAATCAACATTGCTATCTAAAATTATATTATATAATGTGATAGCAAAAAATACTAAATAATAAAATTACTAAGTAAGAAATGTTTTTGAGTAGTGCGGTCGTGCCTTGTATGTAAAAACGAAGTTTTTACATAAATAGAAAAATCCGCGACGAGCGAAGCGAGGAGCGGGGGGGGGGGTTGGCGTGTTGAGCGCAGCGAGAGAATACTGCTTTAGCCTTACTCACTCGAACTTTGTCACCAATTTCAAATTTTGGCTTAATCTTCTTAGTTGTTTTACGAGTCAATTTCTTCAGTATATCTGCTTCATTGCTGGCTGTTACATCTTTATGTTTTACACCAATAGTACGATGTTTACGATTGTTGTATGTGCTGAGTAAATCAAGTAAAATGTCCAACCACTTGTAGTTACCTCTCAGACTGAATTTTTTCCACATTGCACTTTTTAGAGTGCGATTGAAACGTTCACATATTGGTGCTTTTAGATTACTAAAGGTTGAGTACAACTTTATTTTGTGCGTGTTCATAAGTTTTTGAAAATCCGCATTATAAAATTCTTTGCCTCTGTCGGTATGGAGATTTTTTGGTACTCTGCCTTTAACTAATACAGATTTCATAGCTTCTGAAACATCTTTGCCTGTTTTTCTCTTCACAGGAACAGCCCATGCATATTTAGAGAAAATGTCGATTATAGTAAGCAGGTATCTATAGCCCTTGTTATCTCGAGCGTGAGGAATCATTTCGACGAGATCGGCTTGCCAAGTCTCGTCCAAACCATGCACGTCAAAGCTTCGACGTGTATAGTTGCGTCTTGCAGCTTTGTGCAGTTCTTCAACTAGTCTCTCCATTCTTAATGATTGACTAACTGTGCCATAGCCTCTTTTATAGTAAAAATGTCATCTTGTATTCGAGAGAATTGGGCATCGATTTCATCTCTATGATTTTCAATAATAATATTTAAGTCATCTAGACGCGTTCCAAGTCTTGTAGTTATGTCGGCTATACCATGAATTTCCATTTGAATAATCTTTCGTAAAGTTTCTAAATTAACAACATCTGTCGGTTGTTGAGGCTCAGCAACATTGCATAATTTTTTATTTTCCAAGTCGTAGTGGCCGTCAGTAGTGACTTCGAAACCAACACCTGCTGGTCCACGACTACCCTCGGCTCTTACGAAATTGCGTCCAAACACGTCAACGCTCATTTTAAGAATGAACCGTATGCAATTTTGCACTCAATATATATACCCTCCTTCATGTAATTCTTCAACTATCGAATGAATCTCGTTTGTATGACTTGGATTTCCTGCAGATTTTTTAGCAATTAATAATCGAAGGCGATCGACAAGCTCATTTGGATTGTCCCAGTAAACGTAGTCTAAAGCCTGACGCTTTTTTGCAATTTTATAACGTGGTAAAGATGCACTTCTTTTCAATTGAATTCGTTCTTTCGAGGTAGATTGGAACATTGGAGCAATAATATTATTAAATTTGTTACTATTGGAAGTACGGATCATTTCATTTATAGCATGTCGCTTTTTATGAGCCGACGATAGTTCTAACATTTTGCGATAATTTTTTAAATCTGTTGAACTTATATTGTTATCATTTGGCTGTTTTGCTATGAGTAATTCAAGTAATCCTGTAGTTTTCGGGTATACTACTCCGTTTACTTTAATTTTATTACTATAAAAGCTAATTGGCAAATTACCAATGAAAAATTCACCCTTCTTCTGTCGTACCCCATAAATTTTATCGAGATATTGACTTTGATTTAGCTTGAGACCTTTGATATAGAAATCAGTGTCCTCGTCATCGATACCTGCTGTTTCGAATGATGTATCGTGTGCAGTCTCATTCTGCAGTGTATCGTTATTTTCAGTCTCATCAATACTTTCGTTATGTTCATCACTGTCTAACTTTTCGTTCTGTTCAATGTCTAATTTTTTCTTTTGTGTTTTTTCACTTACAAGTTTTTGAAGAGAATCTACTATTGGCTTAAAAGTTTTATTCAAAACCTTTTCGGCGTTGTCTTTTCCAAATTTTATTATTCGATATTTGCGTTTAATAGCATCGTGCCTTAACGAGCTGTCGAAGTTTCAGCGTGTCGTTATTGTTTCAACGTTCAATTGGAAACTGTCGAGTATAACCGATGTGTATGCTATATTTATAGCAAAATTGTCAAATCCCTTGCGAAATCTACCATCATTTATTCCTCTGTCTTTATCGATTACTAAAAAGCCATGCTGGTCATCTCTCCAAAACTTGGAGCATAATTCTTTAAACTGTACATAAGTCATATCAGTATTTACGTGATCGTCGTAGATATGCTTTAGATTTACTTCATCTTGTCTGAAGAGAGCAAGTGAGTTTACCATATCTCTGACAAGATGTTTGGGAACATGAGAATAAGTTTAACACAGATAAAAACAATCAACTTTTTTATGTCTGCCCATGCAGAAAAAAGCTCTAACATTATCTTGTTTCTCACAAGCAATATCGTCAAATATCATGATGGATTCTGGAAGTGCGTGATCGGGGTCGACAACTGCATCGTGCTCACTGAATTGAAAGTATTGTTCTATAGGTTCTAAAATTTCACTTAAAAATTTATATTTTGGTTGATTTAAAGACTTTGAGTAGACGTACACGTTTTCAAATCTAACACCATTGGGATGTGTTATGAGGGCAAGTAAACTGTTTGTTTTTCCACAGTTTGACAGGCCGCAAAGACGGCTCGTATACTATCGGGAAGTAAATCGCCGTGTCGCTTCGTTCTTTTATCACGTTCTACTACTGCATCAAAATTTTCTATTGGTAACTTCAGTGATTGCTCTTTGAAGTCCATGTTGTTTACTCTATGGCATTTAAATCACGACTGATTTTAATGAGTATAAATTGTAGCCTTATATAGCTTTCGTCATCAG
>JAYJLV010105298.1:0-11697 GCA_036873485.1 Torymus texanus | reverse complement strand
TCACTCGACTTCCTCGATTCAAACGAATGCCAAATACAAAGTAATAGACCGATCTGGCTGAAACTTGGTGTGTGCTCATCTAAGAGATGCTACTAACTAAACATAACCGCGATACGCGCCAGTAGTGCCATCTCTTTGACTTTGCACGGACTGTTCAAACGACCCTCATAATTCTCCTTGAAATTAAATTGAAAGTAATTTACTATATTTAAAAATTTTGATTTTCAAGTTAACGACTTACAAGATTAGATTTATCGTTTTTCGATGATACATTACATATTATATGTCGAATTCTATAAAAAATCGGCTTTTAAGAGCAAAAAATTTTGTTTTTTTATGAGCTACCACTTATGCTAACCATACGGATGTCTTTTAGGGACCTTGTATAAGTATTTTATATCCGTAAACACCAAATTTGGTAAGACTTATTTTTGCTAAGGGCTAAAATAGAATTTTTTCATGTTTTTCGCAAAACGTAGCAAGTATCACTTTCTGTTAGGCGACGTATTACTCCGAAATATCATAATACAATTTTGGGTGATTTGCATGCAGCCCATGTTGTTGGGTTATTGGTAGTTACTAAATCTAATGCATCTCCGTGAAATTTTGTTTTAATATGAGCGAACAATGCTTATATCTATCACACGTTTACAGAAAGTGCGATAAAAGCCTCGTGTCTCTTTCGTACGTAGGAATAGCATCGCGCCACATAGATAATCTCGATTTATATTGTTCCATCGGGATTGGAGCTTGTTGATTTTTATCGTTTGGTTTGCCATTTTGCTTTTTCTTTTATAACTTTCGCGTAAGATCAATCGTATTTATAGGGATAAAGTTAGGTAGGCAATAAGGAATTTCAAAGACTTACTATTTTTCGTACTTTGATGTTTCCAGGTGAATCTCTGCGTAAAGTTGGGCTCCAATCTCGACATTGTAGGTAACGTGAAAAAAGGTTGAAACAGCAACTGCTTCCACGCTGATGATTTCCATCAGAAGATTGAGGGAGAATCTCGATTCGACAGCTTTACGGATCCTGTCCCGCAGTGCCAGTTAAGTGGGAGGACCGGTGGATGCACAAGTCAAGATACACAGTCATACAGGCAACACTTTCACTTTAAATAAATCGAACAAAGGAGTTGATCTATATGTAATTTATTATATATATCTTAACAGATTGGAGTCCCGACAAGGTTGACGATCGCCGGTACAAAAGCCGAGCGAGAAGTATATGCATAAGTACATTGCGACGCTGTAAATAGCGTCGATATTAGTTTTAAATTTTGCGCCTAATTATTTATAATGTGCGTGAAAAGTGCGCGGGAAAAGGACGCGCTGCGAGAGGTCGGAAGGGAGAGCGCGATCAAGAAGAGGTAAGCGAGTGCGAAGGTGTGAGTGGAAGGAGAGTACGAGGGAGAATCGGGCATCGAGGACGGAAAGGACGGCTATACCAGGAGCCGACTGCTGCAGCTCAGGGCCACTGCATTTCCCAGGAAAGCGACTCGGAGAATCAGTAAGCATCCCGATGAGTCAGGTGTAGTGTAGCCGAGAGTGTAGTGCGGGTGAGTGTGAGGGAGAGAGAATGAAATGAAGCGAGAGAGTGAGTAGCCGTGTGAGTGCCGGTAGTGGTGCACTTCCTTCCCAGCGGGTTCGTGAGAAAGAGTGCACGTGTTGAGGGAAGGGTGAGGCAACCGATCC
The DNA here is from genome assembly GCA_036873485.1 of Torymus texanus. NCBI lineage: Eukaryota > Metazoa > Arthropoda > Insecta > Hymenoptera > Torymidae > Torymus > Torymus texanus. The sequence continues at coordinate 10,002 of JAYJLV010105298.1, read as the reverse complement.
CGAGGCGGCAGAACGTGAACTCGCCCGTTCAGAGTAAGAGTCGGTAAGCATTAGCCGTGGTAATAGAGCGAGGTGGCGTGTATGTAAATCTTCATCTGGCACCTTAAAGAGTTTGTCGCGGAAGTGTGCGTAGTAAAAGTACCGTGTCACAAATGGCGGCCAACGTGGGGCAAATCGTTCGAGAGTGAGTGTGAGCGAGTTTTTAGTGTGCGTGACGAAGATATTATAATTTTTATATATTTAAGGAATTTAGTAAATTCCGGAAATTGTGAAGTTCTCTTTCCCCCCTTGTTGTCAACAGCGCGCGGCCGGGCGATTTCGAGAAGCAGTACGAGTACTCGAGGCATGTAGTGTAGCCGAGGGACGCGAGCGTAAACAAACCGAGTCAAGAGTTCTGGAAAATCTCGTGAGCACGTTATTACCGCGCGGATGTAAGCTTATACCATGCGAGTAGATATTGTCGTGCCGCGTGCTAGTGTAGCTGTAGGAGAGAATTTTATATTCCGATATGGGTGACGCGGCCGAGTAACACAAGGCGGCTATGAAAAGCCTTTTTTACTCGCGCGAGAGGCGCGAACATAAGCGGGATGTGGGCCGTTTATCTATAACCGAAGTGCACGCCCAGTTAACAGTGCTGGGTTGCTCGGAAGAAGATTCGCTGTCGACGTTTCGTGACCGGTTGCTGCGAGGCATGTCGCGCGGCGAGGAGCCAGATAATACAGATATTCCGTGGTTATCCGTGGAACGTGTCGAGCGGCGGCGCGGACGGCGTAAACGCGCATAGTGAATGGGCGGGTGGGCAGGCAAATGTGCAGAAGACAGGCGATAAGTTAGAGAAAGAGCAGATATCATCGGAGTGCGAAGATGATGTGATGCTAGAGCAGAAAGTGACTTTCGCGGGAGTGCATGTAAAGGCGCCGGTCGTTTCGGCGTCGACAGCAACGTTTACACCAAGTATCGTGCTGACATCGACGGCATCACGTATGCTTTTCACGGAACCGATAGTAATGCCGTCAACGGGGTGTAAGCCGACGCGGGAGTCATGCGTTCGATCTTTCTTTTTTTACAGCAGGTGGGAGGGTTGCGCCTGTCCCCCGAGTTGCCAGCGCATCTGTGAGCTCAGGAGCGTTTCGAATACCGCTCAGAGCGGTATATTCAAAACGAGCCGCGTATAGGAGGATTACCCGTAGTGCAGCCGACTGGGAGATATTATCCGCGCATCGCGAGTTAGTAAGGAGTATTCGTCTGACTCCGATGGTGAATCGGAGAGTTCGAGAAGGCGTAGACACGGTGATAGTGTGAGGATACGAGGGAATAAGAGCGAGCGATCGTCCGAGAGCGAAGAGGACGTGCAAAGACGGGATAAAAGCCGTAGGCGTTTAGACGATGAGTTGAGAGCGAGAAAATTGGTCAAATGCTGGGGGCTAAAATTTAGTGGTAGTGAGACTCGAGCCGCCGCTGAAGAATTTTTAGAGGAGCTTCGCGATAGTAAGATGGGAAGTGGTATGATTTTGAGTGTGTTGCCGTGTATTTTTAAGAGTGATGCAGCGTGGTGGTTTAGAATGGAGCGCGAGCGCATTAACACGTGGAGTAAGTTTTCGTGGGCGTTGAGGGAGCGATTCATCGAAGAGTATAATAGGAAAGACCTCATCGATGATCTAGATCACCGGACACAAGGGAAGGGAAAGAAGATAGAGATTTTCTTAGAAAATCTCCGATATATAGTTGAACATTTTAAAGTATCGCCGGATGATGACGATCTGGTCGACATCGCGTACGGAAATCTGTTGCCCAATGATCGCCGTATTATGTCTGAAAAAGTGGTAGAGATGCTTGAAGACATAGAAAGATATAACAAACGTTACGGGCGTCAGAGAGAGCTTGATCGTCGCTACGTAGAACCGCGGCTGGCAGAGAAGATGCACATTCTGGGAGCAACGTGTAAGGTAGGATAAAGTCGAAGGCTAAGGTAGCAGTGACAGAGGAGGGCGAGAGAATTAGAGTAGCGCCGCACAGTATGGAAAAAGTAAAAATTTCGATTCAAAATAAAATATCTCCTCATAGGTTTTTGACGGTAGCTCCGTCCTTGCCGGAGGCTCAAGAGTACACCGGAGTTTGTAAGGTGGTACAAAGGAGTGACAGGTGTCTTAACATGGCCGAAATGAGATATCATGGTTGTATTTTTATAACAACTGATATCTATTTACTTAAATCTACAACAATGGTCAACGGTTCAACCGCACAATCCTGCGGTAATCCTCGGTTCGTCTGTCTAACGGTTCCTCTAGGAGCATGTGTGCACGCACTCTAGGGTGAACCTGTAGGCCTTTGGTTGAGCCGGGCCTATCTCGTGTGTACACGATGCTAGGAGTTGGTGGACCAAATTACCCCGGTGGCTCGTCCTGCCCCGTAGCTGACGGAATCGGGGTTCTTGTATAAACACGTAGTGCCGGGAGCAATCGTTACCGCGCTTAGCTCGAGTGGGCACGATGCTAAGAGTCGGTGAACCCCAGGTACTCGTCTTGCCCCTTTTCCCGACCGGATCCGGGTGCTGGTATGTCTACGTATTATCGGGAGCAATCGTTCCCGCGCTTGCCTCGTGTGTACACGATGTCAGGAGTCGGTGAACCGAACTACCCTAGGTACTCGTCTTACCCCTTTTTCCGACTGGATCCGGGTACACGTGTGTCCACGTAGTACCGGGAGCAATCGTTCCACGTCTCGTTTTGCCCCCTGCCACCGTGTGTTCACGACTGCAGAGTCAATCACGAGCTAGAGCGTGGCGGTGTATCTAGGTAACTTCGTTACTCCGTGGCAAAGGGGAAAGGTGAAGGTATCAAGGGCTAGACGGTCAGTCACGAGGGTGTAAGATAGCGGTAGTTAATTGGTTAATGGGATATACGGACTCGTGTGTGGTCGGTGCCAGTGATCAGGAGAGACTTGGAAGCGGAACGCAGAACGTTCAGTCCAAGTCTACCTTTATTCGTGTGTGCCGTGATTTATATACTCGCGCCTTCGCGCGAAGCTGTGCGCGCAGGTGTGGTGGCGTGGTTGCCGCGATAGTCAGCGCTGCAGCGCGCGTCGGTCATGCTCTGCGCCTGCGCGCGACTAGCCTCAAGGCGGTTTCTCACGCGGCGACGTGAGTACCCGCGCGCAAGTAATTTACTAGCCTGATCCGACGCAGATAGTTCATCCGCGTGCGGTAGCCTTCTCGACGCGATCCGTCAGCCGTGTGCAGGTGCTTACTAGCTGAACCTGACACGGCGGTATTATTAGCAACGAAGCGAGATGCTTCGTTGCAGGATCAATAAAATAATATCAACAAGGGCTTAAAATTATCGTCTTGCAACGTAAAATATGGGAAAAATATTCTCGATACTCAAATTTTAATTCTATGTTTGCTGAATCAATGTAAACGTCTGTTTACAGATTTTTTGAAAAATTATACGCCTTATATGATTACTAACTCTTTTTAATTGCCTTTGCCACACACTTACACACTCCGGCGTACACACACACCCAGGCTCATTCGCTCATATGCACAATCACACAGACAGGAGCACATATACACAAAATAACTCACGCACACATACACGCCCAGGCTCACTTGCACCTACGCACACAGAGACATGAGCACACGTACACATAAACACACACACGCACGTACACGCAACGCACACGCGCATATATTCACATACTCACTCGACACACACTCACATACACACACATGGCTGCTTTCGGGCCGATAGACGGGCCCTCTTTTTGTAATGGCTCCTTTTTCGACAGTTTTTTACATCCCGGGCTTGAGCATGGGTGGCACACTAATATGGATTACATGACTGGTTTTTTACGTAAAAACTGAAGATGTTATACCTGTCTCGTTTATGTGCTTAGCACACTCCGCTAATGGCAGCAATAAATTACTTTAAAAAAAAGTTACAAACAATTTCACTATTCCATAGATTTACCTATTTATAAATCCCTGAAACTTTTACATTTTAGGAAACTCGATTCCTTTAGCGTTTGCTATAGTTCGACATTGTAATAAAGCGCATACTTTATTTATGGATCAAATGACTCGTTTCTAACCCAATTATACAAGAAAATTTTCATGAAATATTTTAGATGTGCAATACTGTTACTTAACCCATTAACAAACAATGTGCCTTTTTCTTCATATGTTACAGGGAATAAAAGTTTTAGAAATTGCATGAAAACTTTTTATTAATGTAAGTATGTACTTTATTAAAATGTCGAACTATAGCAAACACTAAAGAAAACGAGTTTCATAAAATTTGAAAGTTTCAAGAATTTATAAATGGGTAAATGTATGGAATAAAGTCATTGTTTGTAACTTTTTTTAAAAGTAATTTATTAGCGGAGCGTGCTGAGCACATAAAAGTGACAGGGTGTAACATCTTCACGTTTACGTAGAAAACAAGTTCCGTAATCCATATTAGTGTGCCACCCATGCTCAAGTCCGAGATGTGTGACGTAGTGACTTGCTACAACCCTCAAGGTTACTCGAATGAATTCGCAACCTTTATAATCACTATATCACTACACTCCCGCTGCCGCGGCTGAGTACTTGATTCTCGAGCAAAAGGGGGATTCCAAATTAGCAACTGGTTTCAGCGACCCGACCACCACCGATGCTCCTCGCGTTCTCGTTGTCCCGGGGCCGATCGTTCCTGAAAGTTCAAACAGACACAATACGATACAGAACACGCACACGATACACTCGCAAATGAAATACTCTTAGTCACTTCTAATTTTAATGATGGCTTTATTTAATCGAACAATACTAAAGTTAGTAATTAAGGGACAGTGGAAATTGCCGTCCTGGTGATGGCCCTCAATTCCGCTCTTTCCTTCCTGGTTGGGTGAATCTGTAAAAAACCAAAATTCCTAGCGATCAGGACTACAACACGACAATTCCTCGACCGGGTGACCACGTTGACTCCTATAATAAACCTCGAACCCACACTTCCGTACCTTATACTCAGCCCACGAACTCTCGAAGCTTTGCTACTTACAACTGAATGGCTCCGCTACGGAATTAATATCCAGTACCAAGGTCTATGATTAAGAGAGCGACTACAGCTCATTACTCCATATTCCAAGGGCAAGCGATAGTTATCCGGCGATGGTTGCGCTGTGCCTAGTCCTGCGCGCCCCTACCATTCGACATATGTACGTGAACCTCTATCTCTATTACTACGTAGTTCGTGGTTGCTCGCGCACTATCCACGTTCCCTCTCTCTCCCTCTCCGCGTGCCCCCATTGCCGCGCGGCGGCGTGGTAGTGCGCGTGGGCGGTGGTCGGGATGCCCAAGATGGCGGCTACCCGGCTCCAGATGCACCGGGCCGTACTTGTGACTTCGTCACAGATGTAAAGAACTGTCGAAGAAGGAGCCATTACAAAAAGAGGACCCGTCTATCGGCGAAAGCAGCCATATGTATGTATTGTAGTGTGTGTGTAAGTGAGTGAGTGAGTGTGTGCATGTGCGTGTGCGTGTCCGTGTGCGTGTGCGTATGCGTTTGCGTGTGTGTGTGTACGTGTGGTCATGTCTCTGTTTGCGTATATGCAAGTGAGCCTGGGTGTGTATGTGTGCGTGAGTGTTTTTGTGTATATGTGTTCGTGTCTGTGTGTGTATGCGTATGAGCGAATGACCCTGGATGTGTGTGTGTGGAACCGAAAAATGCCAAACAGATGCGTCAATTTATGGGTATTGCACAATGGTACGCGCGATTTGTACCGCATTTTGGGGAAATGGCTTTGCCCATAAATAAGCTAACGTGTAATGGCCAAGCATGAGAGTGGGGTGAGGGGAAAAAGAAAGCGTTTGAGGAGGTAAAGCGAGTGTTGAACGATGATTGCCGCGTTCGTCGGAGCGGATCATCGCGATTGGGATATCTATATTCACGAGCTTAGGCATGCGATTAATACCGCGACTCAAGCGATGACGCGAGTGTCGCCTGTATTTTTAAATTACGGTGGGCATCCGCGGCCGGTGAAGTGTTTGCGCCGAGAGATAGAGAGGAAGCAGCCTGTTCTAATAATACCGCCAGAAGTGTGGATAGATAGAGTGAAAAGATTCGACGCGCTGAGGGATTTAGTGGCGCGACATATAGATAAAGCCAAGTAGAAGCAGGAGCGTGAATACAATTGAAACAAGCGAGACATCAGGTTTAGCGAGGGGGCTTAATGTTAATAAGTTCTCGGATAAGTTAGCGCCTAAATTCGAGGGTCCGTATAAGATAGTAGAAGTTCCGTCGCCGACGGTCTACGTCTTAGAAAGCGTGAGTGGTGAGTTGCGCAGGATTGCGAAAACGCATGTGAGCGAACTCAAGCATGGATGTCGATAGAGTCACGATCGTAGGAAGTGGAAGTCAGCGTGCCGTTAGCGGTTGTGTTCTCACCAGCGGGGGAGCTGTGTGAGTGTTCGGAACCAGCTAGTTGGTCTAGCTGTAGCCTAGAGAAGGGGTGCGCGACGCTGTAAATAGCGTCGATATTAGTTTTAAATTTCACGTCTAATTATTTGTAATACGCTGGAAAAGCGCGCGAGTAAAGGGCGGTCTGCGAGAGAGCGCGAGAGCGGCAACTTCTTGTCTGACTGCCATAAAGAGAAGAGCGATCTATAAAGGAAAACCGCGAGAGCGACGGTGTGAGTGAAAGGAGAGTAAGAGGGAGAAGCGAGCAGCGAGGACGAAAAGAACGACGATACCAGGAGCCGTCTGCTGCAGCTCAGGGCCACTGTATTCCCCAGGAGAATGACTCGAAGAATCAGTCAGCATCCCGATGAGTCAGGTGTAGTGGGACCGAGAGGGTAGTGCATGTGACTGAGAGGAAGAGAGAGTGAGAAGAAGCGAGAGAGTGAGTAGCCGCGAGAGTGCCGGTAGTGGTGCACTTCCTTCCCAGCGGGGAAGGAATTACCGCACGTGCCGCAAAGCCCTCGTGGCATCGAGCCGTGCAGTGGCCGGTTCGCGAGAAAAAGTGCACATGTTGAGGGAGATTGCGAGGCCGCCGATCCCGAGGCGGCAGAACGTGGACCCGCCCGTTCAGAGTGAGAGTCGGAAAGCATTAGCCATGGCAATAGAGCGAGGTAGCGTGTAAGAAAATCTCCGCCTGGCGCCTTCAATAGAGGAGCTGGCATTTGTGCGCGCGGTTTTCGAGAGTTTTACGCGGAAGTGTGCGCAGTAAAAGTACCGTGTGACAACATTCATCAAAAGGCATCTTTATTGTGTCTCGAACTTCTTTGTCTTTGCAGCAGTTCCTATATGCAGCGATAAGACGACATCCGATCTGTTGTCTGCAGTGCTTAGAGAACGCGAGATGGCGCGTCGATGTCGATTTGAAGTAAAATCGCGAGCATGACGAGCAAGAAGCCAATGTAGAACCTGGCATCCCTTTTGTGTTACGACTCCTATGTGAAAACACGGGCATGCGAACTCTCTGATTATTTTTTTCTCTAAAATCGGTGATTAATAGTCTTTGCCTTTTAGTCTAGTTGCTAAAGAAGTCTTGTACGCAGGCAATAAGGCACGGAACGTGGCAGGCACATAAGCTAGGCCGTACGGCATCCTTATGAACTGGAACAAGCCCATGCCCGGTACCGTGAACGCCGTTATTGGCCGTGACTCCTTCGAGAGGTAAATCTGGTGATGCACACTCTCTAGGCCCAAGGTAGAGATGAAGTTAGCCTTGCGTATTTTCTGCAAGATGTCCTTCATGTACGGCCGGGGGTAAAAGTCGTCGAATAATTCTGACAGCGACGACAGAACGAACGTCTTCATCTGCGAAGTTCGCCAGGATTCGACAGTCTTCTAGCCTGGCCAGGAACACGTCAATACTTTGGCTTTTGGCTCACGAAAATCGTATCTGCCATTTCCTTATGACCTGACCGATATCCCGGCTCTAGGAGTTCCACCACGAGCAATCCAGCTAGTAGCTTGTAGTCTCGTGTGGGAAACTACTCTCTCCCCCCACCGATCCAGTCCGGGTTCCTAAGGGTAGCCCAGACTGCGTCTGTGACCGAGTTGGCCGCTGACTAGGCGCGAGAGAGCTGGAAGATGGTTATCGTCCCCCTATCGTGAAGGTGTCTTGGAATCGGACGTTCGTCGACTGCCTTCTTGTATCGAGCCTAGTGCTGGATGTTCACCTCGTCTCTCGCGCCCGTTGGTTCCACCTGTTTTAGCCGGGGCTCCATTTGCCCCCGTCCGATTTCCCTTATTCTGTCCAGGGTTTGCTGAATAATAGGATTGTCCTGAGCTTGTTGCAAGAGGTGTGTTATTTTCCCTGTGGATTCTAATAGTGTGTCGCTTCTTTCGCCGGCAGTTAGCTAGGATTGTATCAGCTCTTCCCTGAGACTTTTCCGCCTGACTACCGCTTCTAATGGTGCGGCTGACTATAAAGTCTATGACCGTATAGTTGTCCAGTATCCAGATGGTGAGGCGAGCGAAGCGATGGAAAGTATTACATATTGCTTTCAGATCGAGGAGCCGAAGCGCTTCTTCCAGCTGGTTTTTTGTTAAAGAGAAAGAAAGAAGATGTTAAATTTTTAAATGATTTCTATCATCTTTTATTTAGACTTTTAAATTGGGTGGATGTGTCGCTTGGTTTTTTGGCATGTATTGGTTTGTTTTGTTTTTTAAACATGTATACACCAACACTTTGTTACTGTACACTATATATATATATATTGCCGAATGTTATGTTCCTGCGGTTATTTTATTTTTTTGACGTTATGTGTTCTATTTAAGACAGGAACAAATTGAGGTATTAATGATTTCTATCTGAAGCATTAATTTACATAATTTATTTAATAAAGTGTAGCCTGAGAAGGTTGGCACCTGGGCAACGCAACATTGCACAAATACATGAAATTTTCTGGTTTTGATATCTAATCCTCACCTCAGTCAGATCAACTTTATTTATTACCATTTTCATTTATCAATATTATTTCCATTTTTAATTTTTAGCAAGAAATCTGCATTTTAAAATGTCTATTTCTAACATTAAGATTATGGGATTTCGATGAAAATTGATCGAGTACTTAATTATCTATTGTGATGAAATTCACTTTTTGGTAGAACAGCGTTCAATAGTAGAATTTAAAATAGGAATTCTTACAGTATAAGTAAAAATATAGGTAATCATGCTATAGAGTAAAATATAACATGGTACATTTTAAATTGTTTTTCAATTATTAGCATACATATTTTTTAGTTATTTCTTATTATTTAAATTTTTTTGACAAATTCTCAATATATGGCTCATTTACAGCAAAATTATTTTATGCTATAGTATTTCAATTGGTAAAAAAATTTAAGTATGAACTAAAGTCTCATAGAGATTATGTTTTCTATGGAACTAAAGTTTAGATACTAGTTAAGGGGATCAGACACCTTTAAAATTTTCTTCATAAAATGACCTGAAACAAATAAATTTTCATAATTAGAAATATGTAGAAGTAATATTCTAAAAATGTATTTAATTTATGATAAAATGAGACTTGAAAAAATATTTTTTATTTATTTTATCCCAAGATATGGCCATTTCAAAATTTTGGCTCTGCTGTCGACTCCAGATTTAGGAACTGAATATATTTTAATGGGAGAGAGCTTAAAATATTGGTATTTTATATGGCTATAAACTGAAGTATGTATTCAATTTATTTCATTAAATATTTTTTATGGTCAAAAACGGCTAAAAAATCTTAAATTTAGGTGAAATCCAAATATTTTAGCAATTTTTTTCCGTAAAAAATATTCAATCAAATAAATTGGATACGAACAACTCTTCAGTTCATAGCCATACAAAATACCAAAATTTTAAGCCCTCTTCCATTACAATATATGCAGTTCCTGAATCTGAAGTCAACGGCAGAGGCCAAAATTTATATTATGTAAAAAACAGCTTTAACGATGAAGTCACTAAAATGCTTCTTCTTTTCTTTCGTACATCCTTCTCTTCCCTAAAACATGACAGAGAACTGTTTTT
>JAYJLV010105287.1:0-11697 GCA_036873485.1 Torymus texanus | reverse complement strand
TCTCACGTTTTTTGCGTTTTTCTCAAAATGATATTTTGCGAGTTATACCGTTATTCGGCCCATCCCCTCAATTATTATTTTCGATTTTTTTTAATATTTAAACCGAACATTGTTTATATATTATGAATTCTCTGTATGTAGGATAAAATTCTCTACAATTAAAAAAATTAATCGATAGCTATATTTCGTCATAAGTTATTGATGAAAATGTAATTTTTTGTAAATAGGTTATATTTCGAAATTAAAAAAAGATATTAACGTGAATATTTTTTTTTGTTATAAAGGATATTGAATACTATAACTTGCTAGATTTTTAGGATTTTTTATTCATTATTTTTGGAGAAAAAATAATTTATAAAAAAAAGTGATTTTGTTCGTCGATGCATGACTAGAGTACAATTGACTTAATCACTTCGAAAATCTTTATAGCGGTAGATTTTGTATACGAATAGAGACAGTTCTTTGGGTAAAAGGATTGATCTATAAATTTCGGAGATATTTGAGGTTAAAATTTGTTTCACTTTTTTTTTTAAATAGTAATTTCTCGAGAACGGCTCTATGAATCTGAATGGGATGTATAGCATTCAAAAGAGAATTAAATTACCTATATTTTCTAAAAAAATTAATAATTTTCTAGCTGTCATGGTTCTTTTGTTATTAACGAATACGTAAAAATTGAAAAAATGAAAAAAAATGAGTCTTGTATGTTTAACCATTACGATAGTAAAATTGTCTTATTCGCTTCAAAATTGATTGTAGGTAGATTATTGATAGTTTTCGGACGAGTTCTTTGGGAAAAATGATTGGTTCCAGAGAAAAAATTTCAGAGATATCACAAAAAAATAAATTACAAATGGAACAGCAATGAATAGCCATGAAACAATTAAAACTTAATATTTTCCATAAAATATTTTTTTCGTGAAATATTTATTTTTTGAATTTCATTTTAATAAAATGAATCGATAAATTAGTTTGAGAAAGCTAAGTGCCAATGAACTGGCAGCGGTTTTTTTAATTTTAATTTTCAAGCCAAATTTATTTCGTCGAAATTTTTGTACAGATTCTACATTTAATCAAATTTGAAATGAACTTGGTATTAAATTTTTTACGGTGTTGCATAACATAATAACGGCTAATTTCGAAACTTCCATTATTGTAATCATTTTTCAGTTATCGTTTTAATTTCGAAACTCACAGTAAATATATAGATAGCTTAGAATAATGAATCAAAAAATAGTTTAATTTTGTGTCATTTGTTATTTTATAAACGATTAAATAGTGTTTATCTAAAACACTATTCTTTCGCGACATTTTAATTTTACATTACTGACTAAAATAACAGTCTGGCCGAATAGTTTCCCCGAAATCCGGGTACAGTAGCAAAAAGACTAGCGCGTATACCCATACGCATCTATATATATATATATATATATATATATATGTTCATAACGTAGCGCGTATGTAGATATTGGACGACCAGTGCCATTACGGCAGTTAGCGCGGAGTTCGCCAGCAAAAATCAGATTCACCCGTATAATCGTGCAAGCGAGTCAGGGCAAACTGGCGCGCAACACATGCGCTTAAATACGAACAAATTTTGACCTGGCTATACGCAACCAAATTTTCCGCATTTTGCCATCCAGACGCGCAGATTATTCTATAGACAATGGGCGAGAGGTACACAGGGATATGCTTGGTTTTGTATCACTTTTTACGGTAATGCATAAATCGACGCACATTTCGATGTATTTTGTGCATTACCTATTTGTATGTCGTATTCGGTACTTTAATATGCGGCCTGTAATCAAAATTGCGTGTAGAGGAATCAGTATGAATAGAATTTACAAAGTTTCATCCATTCGGCGACTACGAGAGGACGGCTCTTTCGCGCGCGGGAACGCGTGATTGTAAGTAGCAGGTGCTGCAGCCTGTACGAGTCGCAATGAAATCAAACTGATATTAGATCTAACGTGAGTTAGAGGGATTGTTGGAGTGTGTAGGGGGTTTCATTTGTATTTTAGCGATCCGATAGCGATTTTATAGAAACCGTTAGCCTAACTGCTTTAGATGTTGATACGATCGTCACTATTCTTTCGTTGAAATTTTCGATTGAAATTTTATCGAACAAAATAGTTAGTAACAATGCTTTACGTATTTTTTTTCAACTATAAAATTAAAGTAATTATTTGTATTGAGTATTTTTAATATTTTTTATACAAAGATACTGAAATATAATTTAGTAAATACTTTATATAAAAAATACTAACAAATCAGAAAACACTGAAGAAAATAAAATAAAAATGTTACATGAATAGGATTTCTATACAAAACTCTGAATGATGGATTTTGATTTACAATTCAATATAGTGGATTCACAAATAATTTTGAATTACATATTTTAAACTCTGACCAATACTACAGGATATTGGGATAAAATCGAATAAACTCGGTAATCTTTGACCTCCTCTAAAATCTACACAAACCTGTTATTGGCATACACCTTATATGTCCTCTTTTTAAGAGTGTTCCTAATATCATTTTACGTAAATTTTTCTGTGTCAAAAAGCCTCGAGTAGATGTTAGAGAAGATTTTCTCAAGATGCTCTAATACCCTATTATATTATTGCATAAATGATATTTAGTATATGATTATATATGGGATATTTAATCCTGCTAGCTATGTGCGCGTCCTCAAAACCACAAACACAGCCACAGTACACTCTAGAGCGAGCTCTAGTCCTTAGAACCAAGCACACGGCGCATTGTTTGGGGTGGATCACGTATCGCTGGATGGCTGACGTTCACATCGTCTAGTTTTCCGTGTACAATGACTACGCCTAACTTCCTCCGTCTCGGGAATTTCAATTTCCGGTGATTTCGTGATTTTTCGTAGTGGATGGGCGCCGTTCTTGAAAATGCTTGCACGACGACTGTAGGGCTAAGCACAACGCGCTGTAATACTCGTGGATACGCGCTTTTACGAAATCCTCTGCGTCGGTTTAGAGATGTATGCAATTTGAGAGTCTTTTCTGCTTTTTAAATCTACGGTGAGATCTAAAAGTGCTCTGCTGACATTTTGTATAAAACCAAGTTTTATTGTTACATACAAAAAATACAGTGAATCGTCATTTAATTTAAAAAAAAATAATTTGATTGTTGATAAGAAATAGGTTTGGGAATGTCAGTTGAAAATTGTGCTTGTTCAAATATTGTGAACTGCTGTAGATATATTATATTTGTATAAATTGCAAAGTAAGTTATTAATATAAAGGAAATATAAATATCACCACGTCACATTTTCAAATATATTGAAATCAATCTGTTTATCTGAAAAATTCTGAAATAATTATTAGAATCTCTACTTTCCAATATGAAGAGACATACAAAATTACATTAAGAATAATTACAATTTGTATATACCTTATGTTGACAGTATTGAGTCAGCTAAGAAATACTTTACTTGTTTTGCAAATCAATAGAATCGGGGATACTAAATATTTTCTTAAAGTTCTGAAATGACACGATTCCACAATTTTAAAATATGAAGAGCCTAGAGCTATCCAAGCATAATGTGTATGTAGCATGAGCGATAAAAAGCCGTAACAAATATTTTTACCTTCAATTTAAAGGAATTGCAATAAATAAAAAATTTGTATTTATTCACTATTATGTATCATGTAGCTAAAAATTTGTTCCGTACAATCAAAACGCACTATTGCAAAAATAAATCTTATATAATGTGTCGATCCTCTATTTTCTCTCTTTTTCGATTCTGAGCTCTGGGTAACAGGCGAAATTCAGGATTCACCTTCTCAGCCACGGAAAGTAGCGCGACATCATTCGAAAATAGACAACGTAAATCCTCCTCGTCGCTTTCTGTAAAAGAGCCGGTGCATAGAAGCCGAAAGGAGAACGAAGCAGGTCGCGCGTGGCGGGTGCTTGGACATGCAGAAAAAGAGCGAGAGAGAGAGAGATTGTGAGAGAGGGAGAGCGAGGGTGGGAGACGAAAAGGAAGAAACGCGAATCGCGATCGGAGATAAAGGGGAGAAAGAAACGGGCTGGAGGGAAAATTCTGACCGCAAGGCATTAGGAGAAGACAAAGAGGTTCTTTTCAGCTCCGCGACGAACTGAATAACGCGCGCAGACCCGGGACTCGGCCGCGCTTACCTTTTCTCATATATATATATATATATATAAGGCGCTCGGCGGCGAGACTCGGTTGGTACGCGCGCGTATACGCGCGTATGTATATAGCCTTCTCTGTACCCACATGCGCTAGGTTTATATATATACACCCACGTGTGTAGATATATACATATATACGTAGAGAGTTATGCGCATGTATAAATGTATGCTGGGCGCATACGTATGCGTGTAATGTGCTATCGCGGTACCTTTATGCCGACTCCCGAAGGATTAATGTCGTGCGGCAGTCTGCCAAAAATGGGGAAAGCTAGCAAGCAAGCGCACCGCTGACCCATGGGTGCTGCTACAGCCCCGGCTTACATGCACGAGTGATAAAACGGCTCCACTTCTATGTGTAGCTCTTTCAACCTTGCTATATACGTGTGTTTATATGTATCTGTGTGTGTGCGTGTGTGTATGTGTGTTCAGGTGCACACGAGAGGGGGAGCGTATAGATATTAATAGCGCTCGAACTTTCGCTCACTCGCATCGCGCACGCGTTTCGCTCCGCTTTTCGACGCAAGAGCTGCTCTTCGAACTGCCACTACTGCCAGTACAGGTATATCTCTGACGATTTTTCTGATTTCCCTGAATTTTTCATGCGAACGAAGAAATCAAATATACGCCTATTCGTCTCGCTTCGATTTTCCCTGAGATGGAAGCGAGGGTTGTCGAGAGAGAGAGAGAGAGAGAGAGAGAGAGAGAGAGAGAAAGAGAGAGAGAGATGGAGGAAGAGGGATAGCTATGGTATCAGCAAATGATATTTAAATGCGTGTGTGCGCTATGTGGGTGAGGCATTTTTGATTGAGTGGCGATGGAGGCGAATGCACATAATTATGTTGTGTTGATTAGAAATACGAGCAGACGTATATACAAGTTTTTAGAAGAAACTCGAAGAATACGTGCGCCAAAAATGCTTAGCACAATGCAAGGTGAACTACTTTATTAGCAATGTTGCTTTCAGGATAATAAATATTAATATATTGTCAGTGTTTTTTTTATATTTATTATACATTACTTTGGCATAGATAATATCTTTTAATCATGCTACACTGTTCGAAAAAACTTTTATTTACGAAAGTCTTTTTCGTGTAAGTTCAAAAGTTTTTTACCTCGCATGGTATAAAGATACAGTTCTTTTACTTATCTAATAAATAATTAATTTTATTAAACAATAGATACCTTTTTATATTGATCAATTAAATGTTTGATTATCATGTTTTTTCGATTACATATAATTAAATTAAAAAGTATAACAAGTTACGTAAGTAGTTTTTAAATATATTTATAAGCTAATTTAACTATAAAAAGTAACACATAATGTGGTTAAGGCATTCCTTGGCATCAGAATAAATGAGAGGGATAGATGGAGATATAAATGTTTTGTTTAATTTTACTAATATACTGTTGTTACAGATGGATATCTATACGAATATGGAGAATAAGAAGAGGCATGGAGTACATTTACAATATGATGACGATTAGAATTAAGCTGAGCTATGGAGGCCGTAGTCATAGTTGATAGAGTGTCTGACTCGTGAGTCGGTGGCCCTGGTTCGTGCCCGTCTCCATCACTGTTTATTATTAAAAGTTTCCTTTAAGGTTAATTTACTAGAAAAACTAAATGTAAAAATTTTCTAGTTATGTTATTTTATTTCTATAATGTAATACTCAAAGTCAAAAAATTTATTCTTATTGTTTTCTAGTTGTTTTAATAAATCTCTGTAAAGAGTGCATATTATTTGTTATTAAAGAATACTTCTTATTCTACATTAATTTATTTTCAGTATTTTTTGTCCCATTTACTTATTTTTTGTCGCATCCCCCAATGTGCATTAATGACATGATATCGATATACACAATTTATATACGTTGATTTCTATTATTTCATATATATTTCAGATTTTTTCAGTACTATTTGTTGCTTTTGATTTTAATGGATTATAATTAATCTCTTAGAAAGAATAAAGAGTTAATGTAATAGCAATTGATGACAGTTTTTTAAGTGAGAAGATAAATGATACATATAATTTTATGTCAATTTTAATATAATAAGAAATAAACTGAAATTATTTTAGATTGACGTTTATTTGGTGTATTTTTTACTAATTTTTATTTTTCACGTAATAAATAAGGAGAAAATCAGCGATAAAACATTTGTTTGTGAATATATAATATACAATTCGATGATATAATTATGGCTCAACAAATGAAATTAATGTATTAAAATGTCCAAACGAAGCGTTATACATGTAAAACCGTATTTTCATCCGTCAAATAATGCTGCAGTAATTAAGTTATTATCCAAGTTGTATTTTGTTTTTAAAAATATTAAACTACCTATCCATATTCAATAAACTTTACAAAAATTAAATAAAATAATAGATTTTATTATTCTTTTAGAAATAAATCAACTACATTAAAATTTTCAAATGCTAATGGAACAGACAGCTGCATTTATGTATTTATAATAAATCATTTTCATTTATTTATGCGCGTAAGTTGTTAATTCATAAAGTTAAATAAAATTCTTATATATTATGATATGAGGTTGACGTTAACACTGTACATGTCATAATCTAAAAACTATTTTTTTGATGTGAAAAAAATTAAACAATGAAATGAATAAATTTCACATTTATTACGAAGTAAGAGATCGGAAATTCTGCGAAACAAAGACGGCAAAACAGCAGGGTCAAAGCTGAGTATGAAAACGTATTCATCGAATCTTCAGTTCCGAAGGCGCACGTTTCCAACTACACCCTAATTCTCCACACAATCAGCTAGGAAGCAGCTCCGGGTCGCTGGAGCGTCTCGTGCGCGTGCTCGGTCGAACGAGCCCTTTGTTTGCATCCGGAAGGAAGCTGCGCGAACGCGCGCATCGTACCGAGTAAAAGATTCAGACGATCCGCCGCGTGTCTCTTTTCCCAGCACATAAGTGTCCCCGAAGTCCTGTGTAACCCGGTTCTTCTCTTGTTTAACTCCCGCTCCCCTCCCGTCCCTTCCCCCATCGAGTAAGATTTATATCGCTTTCTTGAAATTTATCGCACCGGTACCGGAAAATTGCCTGCAGAAATATCAGCTTGCGTGTCATTTAACGTGTTGTTAACCGTGCGCGAATTAATTTTGCATTGTCGAAATGTGTGCGTTTGTCGTTTTTTTTTGAGATTACGCTTTACGGTTGTTAGGTCAAGGGAAGTATATGTGAGTCAGAGCATGTAGGCACTCAATCTTTGTAATGAAGATCGATACATTCGAGAATGCGGTATAGGGGAATTTCAAGTGAAAGTGAAAAGATGACGTAATCTGGGCAGAGTCAGTTTGCATGTGTATTAAAACAAAAGTGAAATCTATAGTACCTAAAAAATTAGGATTGTGAATAAAAATTAAAGAATTAGTTAAAGAAGAATTAATGATGGTCGTTAATATGCATTAGTAGGTCTGTTATCTTATACAAGACAAAAAAATGAAAACTATTTTTTCAACTATGACGCTAACTGTTTATAATCTGGTGTTTTAAATTTTACTTCTGAACCCGTAGTATTGATATACAGTTTGAATTCTCGTATGTTTATTTATTTTGATACGCGCAGCAAACAGAAAATGGATTGTTGCATTTTCACAGAATTTCCACAGTGAAAATAGTTTTAATTTTGATAACTACATTTTTATATTTACAATTTAAATACTTAAAATTCGGTCATATTGATTGCGTTTGAGTTCACAACGTTTGTTACTCATATAGTTGTATATCTGTTTATTTTAAAAAAACAAACATCTCTGCAATTCTTATAATGTAGCGTATAAACCATCTAGTAGCATTCGAATCATAGACTTTAAATACTTTTAATGAAAGAAGATTAATTATCAAACGATATTTAATATGGCAAACGCAATGTTATTTGTAGAAAAAGATAGATTAATTGATCCCTCGGTGGCAAATAGATTATAAAAAAAACAAAACCGTTATTTTTCTTAAAATAAACGGATATTTACAAATTTTAGAAAATTATTCAATTCAATAAAAGAAAAAGGAAAAAATAAGTTTGTTATTATTGTAACGTGGAGGCATTTTTTCTTTTTCCTCGCCAAAGTTTTTCTCAAAAACGAAAACGAGTGATAAATCTCTACCAACAACGTTGATACAGCTATAACACGACTGCGTATATTTACAGCTACAGTTCTCGATGCCCACGTTTGGTAGTTCCCCTTTCCGAAAATTATATTTTTGATCACATGGTGGCTACTGCTGCTCGGTAAACATGTACGCGCTATATCAAAGGGATTAACGCCTTCGCAACGTTTCGAAAACACATTGCGGATTCTCAGTTTCTGGAAGTAAAGCTTCTTAAGCGCTGGTGGATTCTGCTTATTGTCTTTGTGCAGAATAAATAAAGTTTAATACTTACACGTGTGCCTGGTACATACCGCCGGATAAATATTTAGGAAGACTGCTTTGCTGCAGAAGGTAGTGAATAAGGAAATTACACACGAGTACCAAATTGGATAAGCGTTGCAGCTCACCCGTGCATATTGGAGTTGGGCGCGGGAATTGAGAAGAGTGGAAGGAACTCCTGTGCATGGAGAAAATAAATCGTGTTGTTCATGTATTTTTATAGAGGTGTATAGCTTATCCGGGTGACTGAAATATTGATTCGTTGAAAAACTGGTGGCCTTGAGAAAGAAACTAAAACCTGATTTTTTTATCAATTTGAAGGAAATTTTAGAGCAATAAGGAATATCTAAGCTCAAGTTGAATTGGCCGATTTTGTATGTACTATCTATATGTTAAAAGAAGTCCTGAAACAATTTGTAGTCCCCCAGTTCTAATGTAACGCCGGCTATATTGTGTTAAATTTTAAGAAATAGATAAAAAAATATATTTTTATTAAATTTCATAGAGATTTTTGTTTGATAAACGCTAAACGCGCAACAAAAGATTGCTTCGTTAGTCTTCTGGTTTTTGGAAAGAACCACTCCTAACTGCTGTTACGATTTAATAATCGCAAATGAATGAATAAAGAAAGAACGACTCGATAAAAAAAACGACATTGCGTGACTCGGTGCTTTTCTTCACTGAGCTACAGAAGCCGATGCACATCTTTCCTTGAGTTGTCCTCATATGTTGCTCAATGCAACTCGATCCGCCTTCGTCACGTTCTGATTACTACGCACACGTAACACTGCATTAGCAGAATGATTTCTCAAAGAACTCGTTAAAGCGATCCTATACCTGAAAATTAAAAAAAATAGAATATTTTATTATTAAATTTTTCAGTTGAACTGTTATGTTGAACTTTAAAAATAGTATGGATGAAAAATTTAAAAAAATTGGAGACAATATATGTTGGAAAAGACTTATAATCTTTAAAATAGCGAAAAATGATTGATTTTTTACTTTTTGTATTTTGTATAGGCTGCCAGAAGAAATACTTTTACTCAAATATGTTTTAAAAGATCAAAAACTATAATTCAAGTCATATTAGTGTGAAGAAAAAATAAAATCTATGATTGGGATTAATTACAAAATGAAACATAAAATGAACTATATTGTAGAATTTGAAATCCAATGGAATTATTTTGTGACAATTTTACACATTTGTTCTCGAAAGCAATTTACTATATTATTTACTTATACTACTATACTCCTTTTTATACCTATATGTAACTTCCGTAATATCAGTGTAAATACAGAGTGCAAATATAGTCAGAGGTCATAATCATGTAATTTCAACAGTTTATTACGCAAAATTGTTTTTCTAGTTTTGTGATTATTTGCATTCGTGAGAAGATTTTGGGAGTGAAAATTAAATGTATTTCGTGTGAAAGTATATATGCGGCTATCCAAACATATTACACGTTATACACTTATCGTGGCCTCACAACTGGTCAAAACATTTTTAAGGCACTTTTTCCGAATGCGTTTTTTCTTGCTTCTGAAATGATAAAGTGTAAAGAAAAATTGTGTATAATTAGGAAAACGTCTTTGTCTCACTTTTCTTATTCTGCCTTTAGTGTTTTCAGTGAAAATACTTTTTTGATTAATTATTCAACCATCTCGAAACTTTTGGGACACTCAATACGTATAATTATACACGGTAATGTTGTACGTCTTATACAGAAGTATATTCAAGATAGAAAAGGTATATAACATTTTTTTCGAATGGAGAGGACTCATTAAGTGGCAAAATTATTAATAGCTCGTGATGTATTGAGTTTGCACCCTGTCGTTAATTTCAATAGTTAGAGTAATTTCAAATGATATTTGTACTAGTCCAGTTCATTCACTGACATTCGTTAAAGAATAAAGATATTTTGTTAAAACCAGTACGGTAGAAGGCGTTGTTGGAATGAAAATCGATATACGCTCTAGATGAAAGGTAAAACTTCCCTCACTTGGTGAACAATGACTCGCGACGTGGAGCTTACCACCATAATCCTCGAGTTTAACTTACACTTGCACCCACGCATCCCGTATAGATGATTATCTGTAATAAGATAATATTCCGCGTTAAGTTCACCCGTCCTGCACTTAAACACACACACGTATGCATAGTTGCGCGCGCGCGCACGCACACACATATACACAAGACATGCACACACCCACATTCCCTTCGCTGTGCCCTAATGTACTGAAGAGCGGAGAGCGCCAGAGTCTTATCGGCCAGGGCTTATCTCGAACTCGGTCGCGAGGTATACACCGGCCGTCGCGCGCGAGCGTGCGCTACACACCCCCGCACGTCTCTGGCTATATAAATGCGCGGGCGAGGAAGAGGGGGAGGAGGAGGAGAGCAAAGGGAAGGTATAAAAGCGCCTGGCTCGCTCGTATCCATTAACGCTGGCTCGCGGTCGCACGCGGCATCAATTTTCCACGTAGATATACATATTATATGTGACCCTGTAAATGTACTCGGGCTCGCTTGTCCGTTAAAATTCGCTTGCTCGCGCACGAACGCTGCTGAAATTCGGGAGAATTGGGACGCTGGTGTAGTACGCCCGAGATCCATCTATACGACTTGGGTTGTATTAACGACCGTTTAGTACGTGAATTATATAGAGCGCATTGAATGCGAATGCACGAAAAATGTTTAATTCCATTACGACTAATTAGTGGCTTATCTTATCGGTATGAGTCATACATAACAAGGATAAAATTTTTTTCTAATATAACTCTACAATGAAGCGTTAAAAATGTTGTAACAATCTTTTAGGTTCTTAATAATAAGGTTTTCTTCGCGCCATCAATAACTATATGTTCATAAAAGTCGTAATCAGACATTGATTTTTAAAAAAACAGAAAAATATTATTTTGTAGCTCCATTTGTATAAATGTATGAAAATTATTAATATTTTTTATTTGAATAAGTAATAGAGAAGATAGGAAACTCAGTTCTACTATAGAGTACTCGACGAAATTTCAGTCTCCTATAAATTAGTGTAATTTTATATGAGTTCAACAAAAGAAGGAAAGGGATGGGTGAGTGAATGGTTATTAAATAAAAGAAAATGCAA
>JAYJLV010105276.1:0-11699 GCA_036873485.1 Torymus texanus | reverse complement strand
AACCTCCTGTTATCGTTACGACTCTCTTTTCTCTTTCCTCTCCCCTTCCAATTCCTGGAACGTGTGGAGACGTGGGCTAAGAATCCCCACACTGGTGCGATAGTAGCACCATCTGGCGGTGAGGCTAGGTACTTGTCAAATGACCCTCGTATAGTGCAATGGTCGCCCCTCCACTCAAGATAGCGTTGATTTTGCAATTCTACCCGGAGAACCGCCTCAGGGAAGACTAGTGTAAGTTGGTGCTCTTGGCGGTGGAAAGGGCCGTCGACGAGGCGCCAGATGACGGCTACTTTCCGTCTTTCCTGAACAATTATTTCTGGAGGGAAGCACGAGTATTCCACTGCCAAACTCAGGAAGACGTGAAGTGGCTGAAGGAAAAAGTAGGAGGCTGTGCACCCTGGGAAGGTGGACCACTGACCCTATGGAAGTGGATACCCCTGCCTCGATAGATGAAATAGCTGAGGAACAGGGCGATGGACTTCCCAAGGTGTAGGAAGGACCACGCCCTACAGGAAGGATCGCCTAATGAATCTGCGACAAGATGGCAAATTGAAGAGTAATTTTCATCCAGTTAAACTTGCACTACTGCAAAAGCGCCTCAGCAGTATTATCCAGACGCATAAAAAGGGTGCACACATGTATATCGCTCGTCCAAGAGCCTTGGATATACAGAACAAAGAAAAGGGGTCTGAGGGGGTGTAAACAATTTTCGCGTGGCAGAGACGATGGTCCGAGGGCTTGTCTCTTGGTCGAAGGTCTTGGTGCGAAGACCCTTGCCAAACACTGCTCTCGCGACCTGGCGACGGCTAATATTCGGTATAAAGATTGTGACGGAGATGGGACTCCACACACACTTACGCAAGTAAGCGTAAGCACGCGCATACACACATGCGCACACACCCGATCTACACATATACAAGACGACCAACCGAGGTGAGAAGCGAGGCAGCAGGAGCTGCGCGCGAGCACACGCGAATACGAACATATAAACAGAGGATTAACGAGAGATAGATAGGACAAGAGAGAGAGACATAGAGAAGGAAAATGAAGAGAAAGTAACGAAGAAGTCAGTCTAGTCTGGGAGCTCTAGCGAAACTGACCAAGAGCGAGACGGGGGGAGAAGAGGCAAGAGAGTTTGATCCCAGCCAACGGGCGGCGACAAACCACGCTCGCCCTGGATTCAGAAGGAGCCTCCTAAGCCGGCCCGGCCTCGACACCGACATCCGATGTCAGGCCTCAGGAACAAGCGGCGTCGGCTCTGAGAGAAAAGAGAGTGAGGAAGCCGGCGGCCGATCGGTGGAACTGGCGCAAGTTCCAGGAGCTCGGAGATCCGACGCCTCCTCGCCGGAAGGAGTCAGCCACGGCCTCGATCAACTCGCGGCCCGCATATCGATCCAGCCACGGCCAGCCGGAGAACCACCGAACTCGAGGGGAACCTACGCTCCGTAAGTCATGCCTCTCCCTCTAACCCGCAACCGCGACCGAGCGGGGCATACGCTACGACCAGCTCTAAGAGGGATAAATGTACAAGCCATATGATAGAAAGTATATATTGAATTATTGACCACGTGTAATCCCTTTGCATCCCGCATGGTTCCCCGCGTTAAGTTACGAATAAGGCGACGGCCCAGGTAAGAAACACGTCGCCTCCGAGGACCCACGACCCGTTGCCGGGTAAAGGCGAACGGCCACGTCCCGTCCACGTCGAGTACGGGTCACACGGGAAGTACGTTTCGGAATGCAAATAGAGAAGAAGTCATTGCCGTGACGTTGGCCCCGAAAGCTTTACGGGAAGTGATCACGACTGAAAGGTCTCTGATGAGATCTCTATGTCTGACTATAATTATATAGTTTTTGAGATCAGGGGACGTAGCACAGAATCGAAATTCTACAGAGATCCGAGAAGGATGGATTCGCTTAACTATGTGGGAGCCAAACTCATGTCCTTCCTGGGCAGATACGGCAACGAGGTTGAACTCTGTCATTGCAGTGATGCGCTGACGAACAAAATTGTCAGTGCGTTCCATAACGACTGTAGCTTAAGACTCAAACCGGGCCAGTAGTGGGTACCCTGATAGAACCAGCACTGGAAGTTCTAAGAAAAAAGGCCAGAAGACTGTATAATATGTCTATGAAAAGAGATAATCTGAGTGATAAACTGGATTTTAGAGAGGCTCAAAGACAGTAAAAGAAAAAAATTGTAATAGCTAAGAGACGAGGATGGGAAAACATTTCTGCTTAGGGATCAAATCTGATAAGATTAGGCTGAAGGGAATGGGCGGAACATGATGGCATATTTCTCTTCTGCCTTCTTGATACGCACTTTTCCCAACGTAGAATCATCTCGGCATAACAATTTGAATTAAGAGCAAGAGGCGCAGATTGGGAGCTAGCGCGACAAATCTGCACCGAAGATAAAGTAAGATGGGCGATAAGAACCTTCGACGCCTTCAAAGCACTGGGAAAAGATGGTATTTCCGCAACTTTTCTTCAAAGGGGGCTCGTTCAGATCGCCCCTATTTTAGTGAAACTGTTTAAAGCATTTTTGGTAGTAGGAAACATACCAGAGTGTTGGCGGGTTGCCAAGGTGGTATTTATGCTGAAACCAGGAATCATCCAACATCCGAAAGCACTATAAGGAACGAAAGAACTATAGACCTATTAGTCTGTCATTCTTTGTCTCAAAACGATGGAAAGACTAGTGGATAGATTAGATACCTGAGAGAAGTACGATTAGCTGCGTATCCCGTACATGATGGAAAATACGCGTATCAGACGGGAAAATCAGTCGATACCGCTCTGGCTGAGGTGGTCTCCTTCATGAAAAAGGGGATGAGAAATAGAGGCATGTTGTTACCGAGTCTTCTGGATGTAGACAGAGCGATCAACCCCCTACCACGACAGCAATCATTGTGAAAGGGGCCAAAGACCACTTGGTATCTAGCACGGTCGGTAGGTAGATTTGGTATATGCTCAGCTGTAGAAATATGGAAGCCCATTGGGGCTCACACTCGAGAGAAGTAAAAGTAGTGAAAGGTTGTCCATATGGAGTGGTACTGTCTACCACCATGTGGTACCTTGTGATTGACAAACTCATTAGGATACTGAATGAAGCAGGATTATTTACCAGACCTATGCGGATGACATTCTAACCAGATACAGGACTAGACCTATCAGAGGGGTGCAACTGGGCAGCAGGCCACTGAAGCTGGACGATGAGGCCAAGTATCTTGGGTTGACACTGGACCCTAAAATGAATTCGGCTAAACACATTGACAACGTATGCAAAAATGTTATTAACATCTTCTGAGCCTGTCGAAGAGCCTTTGGCAACACCTGGCTATCAGCGGGCAACAGCAGTGGTCTGGTGGCAAAAATGCACGTTCAACATCAACCTTGAGGCACTAGACAAGGTACAACGCTTAGCACTGGGGGGTTTGGCAGACTCTTCGAGCATGACACCCCTGGGAGCACAAGTATTAATCCTTGGAATACCACCTTTGTACGCTCACATAAAGGAGAGGCGAGTAGGACCTGAAGGCCGATTAGAGAAGGTATGTGGGTAGCGGGCACGACCGGCCACGAACTCCGGTACCTGCTACCACCAGCAATTGAGACATGGGGATGTCACAAGATAAGGCGAAGTATCTCTTACCTGAAACCCTTCAGGGTTCACATCTCCGAAAGACAAGAGTAAGCCGACGGAACCCATCCCGTCACACGAATGAATGTGGTGTGGTTTACGGACGGTTAAAAAACAGAGAATGGTGGAAGCAGGGTAGCTCTACGGCGCTGGTGTTCGCGATCTTTACGCTTCGGTGTTCTAAGCAGAGGTAAGAGCCATAGTGGAGTGTGAGGCCGCGGTGGGCATTAGGGGGAAACTCGTCACTATCTGCTCAGTAGGGCAGCAATGATGGCCCTGGACAGCATCTACTCTAGAGAAGTATTACATTGCAGAGATATCCTTGCCAGCCTGGACCGTACGAACGTATGGATTCCTTGGCATCAGGGTATCACAGGAAACGAGAAAGCAGATCGACAGACGGGCAGAGGCGCTCGATGGATGCGAGCGACTTGCTGCTCTATCGGCGTCCCAACAAGTGAATGTAGGAAAAGATCCACCCTCATGATGAGCCAGGCTTAAGGCAAAACAAAAATATTATAGGAGACTCTTCTTCTGATAGATGGTTCAGGATATCTACAAACTGAATAAAACCAAGCTAAGAAGGATAGTAGTTTGTCTTTCAGGACACTGGGTGATCACATACTATCTGTACAGGTGCAGAATAATAGACAACGGTAGTTGCAGATGGTGCGAAAAGCCGGAACAGTCAATCTTTACCTCCTCTGCTAGTGCCCTGCTTTTGTAGGGACAGGGCAGCCAAGCCTTAGATCTATCTGTCTGGTGATAGAGCGTCTAGAGGATAGGCTCCAGCGAAATGAGAGAAACGGGATAGCGGGATAATAGAAACGGGGAAATAAATTAGTGTAGGGGGAATAGCGCAATGGCTGTATACCTGAGTCCTAGGCAGGATGTCTCAGTGTAGAGCCGCTTATATTTTTACTAGAGCAAAAATTGTAACAACAAATAATTTATTGTATAAAAACTCCCTCCCCCACTAATTATAGTATACCTTCGCTTAGTCACTCATATGGGATAGTTCTACTTTGGAAATGATCCGTTTAAAAATAAAAAAAATGCGACCCCAATTGTTGAAAAAATCGACCTTTTAACATACTGCATCGAAAATTCATTTTCAGTATAAGTCTTACACATGCATCTGCTAAAACTAATTGAACCCAAAATTTTATATTAAACCTTTTTCTTCTGTGAGCAATATTTTTCGAAATAACAGCCGGGAACAGCTAAAAGCCTTTAAAAAAAGTCATTTTTGGCTATTACTCTACAGGTTCTGAATTTGCCCAAAAATGTTAAATACAAAAGTTGTAGATAATATTAAAACAAAACTTTTTGTATTTACCATGTTCATGCAAAATCAATTCCTGATGAGCTAAGCTCATAAAAACGATTTTAAACAGCTAGAAACGTCAAAAGTGAACGACTGCTAGTACATATTGTCCGCAGTGGATTTTCGTTTATACTAAAGTGTTTAAACGAAAATTGTAGATCATCTAACGAAACCTTATTTTATTATTTGTATTTGAAGTGTTGCAATTTTCACTCCGGTGAAAATATAAGTTCATCCTCAGCAGTGCGGTCGTACCTATAATATAAAAGTGAAGTTTTTACATAGAGCGGGGCGTAATGTGACGAGCGAAGAGAGAGGTAGGGGGGATTGGCCTGTCGAGTGCATAGTTCCTCCTAGTCTTTGCAGAATTTAATCAACTTTTTGATTCATAACATTTTTTTCTGAATCCTCACCATTTTCGAGGAAAAATTTCCAAATGATTTGAGGATTTTTGTCCTTTAATCCGCCATTTTGGTCACTAGGATCTCAACAAAAATTTTTAAATGCATGTATCTTGAAGTTTAGGGTGGTATTCCAAGATATTTTTACTCAACTTAGAAATTCTCATCTGATTTCGATGCAAAAATCCAATTTGAAAAAAAAGTTTGAGTGAATACAAATTTAAACTTCGAAGGTCTTCCAAGTCCAGTTATGGATGTGGTTGAAACTGTGTTTATAATAATGACATTTGGTTTGATTATCAAGCAAATCTTAAGGATAAATTAAAAACCGCTGTTATTTTATTGGCACGTAACTTCTTTAAACTTAATTTACTGATGTCTTTAATTAATTTTATATGCCAATATTTAACATTTAAGACTTTATTTTGTACGTGGAGAGTATGATAAATGGTTTATGATTTTACATTTTTACTGTTTCTATTATTTATCATTAAAAAGCAATTATTATTATAAAATTTTATAATTCACAAAAAAATGAATAAAAACGTCTTTTCAAATTTTAAACCAATATTTTACAAAAAAATACCATTCGATACCGATACTGAACATCCGTAAATTCGAATAAAACATTCGTGATTCATATATATATATATATATATATATATATTCCTATTATATAGATGAATGTTACGACTCAGCCCCTCCGTTATTTCGTGATTCTGATAGCCTCCCCCCCGCCCCCCTTCAGCCCTTCACTTCTACAGAGCCATAAAAGCATACGTTTTTCTAAACATTATTATGTTGGTTCTTTTACTTAAAATATATAATTGTTGTCAGAGGTTGGGTTTTTGTCACCTTCCGCGAACCCTGCAGTCAAATTAAGTTGAAAACGTTACAACGTCGTGCAATTGCGAACTTAATCTGGTGTCTTACCGTGCAACTCACGAGAGGATATCTCGCGGTTTTATTTCTCGCCAAGAATTCGAACCTTGCAATAAATCCATGCCTCGTGTGACAGCTGCTTGATAATCACGATGCACTTCTTTTACTGCCATGACGACGGATGCGGCGAGGAATGGGGAATGATTTGGTCGCGTAATAATAATTCAATGGTTAATCATAGCAGAAATAAAACCTAGCGGTGCGCTTGCACAGTAAAGACAACATCAGTCGTGTCGACGGCTGACGTCCCTCTTGAAGCACTATGTGCGCCGTATGCACGGCATCGTTAACTTACGCGCTTCTACGAATTTATACCGCGAGCTTACCGCAGTATAATATAGTTACGGGGAGGTCTCACGCTCGCAGGTGACGCACATATGCGTAAGTGCAAGTTAGAGAGAGAGACAGATATTATTCACGGATTATCGACGCACTAGCTGTGCACCTTAGTCGACCTTACTTTCCATAAACTTCATTATATCAATAACATACCGCGTGAGGAAGAGTGACGTTGCTCTCTCTCTCTCTTCGTACTTGTTTACACCGTACTTCTTATCATCGCTTATACTGAAAGGAAAACTTGGCTTTTTGCTCGTCACGATCGCGATTTCACTTCAAATTGAGATCGTCGCGCCATCTCGCGTTGACTAGTAAGAGTTACACGCGCGCTTAGCTATTATCGACGTAGATACGGCAGGCCGTGCCATCCCTCACCCAGATGTCGCTTTTCTCTGAATGAGTGAGTCGGCAAACCACGACGTCGTTAGTTCCTAAAAGACGGTGGTGGTGCTAAAGGACACGTGCTTGGACTCTTAGTTACCAACCGAACAAAATTATATTTTTATTCTTTAAAGTGAAGCAGTGTACAGCGGTAATACTATAATTCGACAGACGCTACTCTTCGTCCTGCTACTGGAGATAGTAAAACGGATCTGCTGGATTATGTGACCCTGCAAAAGGGCAAGGATACATGTTTGCACACATTAATCCCTCACAAAAAAGCATCTTTTGAGACCTTCAATTCCAGAAGAATTGTGTACCTGGGGCTCCCGATGTACTCGGGGTTTCCTGATACGCCCTGGGCTCGCTCTCTTGCCGTGGCGCACTTCAGCTAACAACCTCCTACCGGAGCTACAGGCTCTCGGGTTTCGCGGCAGTTGCTCCTGATTTTGGCTAGGCGACTCCCGGTTCAGATTGGACGACCAGCCATGATCGCTTCTCCTGACACTCTGACCGGCTGCGTTTCCGCTAGTCGGTCGACTTCCAGGGCCTTTGGTGGCACTTCGCCTTCGCGAGGTGGCCTCTTTTTCTATCCAGGCTCTCGCTAACTCCTTCTGTACTCTGGCGGCTTCTCGCTCTTTCTTGTTTGGACGCCGGCAGGCTCTCTCGATCACTTCGCGGTCTTCTTTCGCCCATCATGCCGCTCGCTGTTTTCTCAAATCGGGGGCCGCTGTCACCTCCTTTTTTCGGGCGTCCACTAAAGGCCTCTAGTCCACCGAAAACTCCGATTCGCTTCCGATTGGTAATCCTTCACCAGGTGTATTGGGCCTAGTGGTGTCATGGAGGTTGGCAGCTTGCTCAATTGTCGGCCAGGTACCGGCGGTAAAATTCACAGATGAGATAGCAATTGCTTCAGCAACTCGGATGCCTGCTGTTGCTGAGCTCGGATACTGAAAATGGGTGCATTTTCTATTTGGCTCCTGTAGACAAAGAAACAGAATGTAAGGGTCACGCCAGAAACGGTATCGCAAAGGATCGCACGGTTCCGAGAACCTTTCGGATGGCCACGCAGACGCTTCAGTTGATCGCTCGCATCAGACGTAGGGCTTATAGATGGCAAGAAGGCTACGACTGGTCTTATACCATATTAGTCGATTTCTTGGCTCACCCCTTCCCTCGTGGTAAACTCGCCTCGACATCTTTTACCTGGTAAAGCCTAGCGCCCACTGACGACAAGGGTTTTACAGTAGGCAGGTCGCTCATCGCCATTTCTTCGTTCCCAATGGTGGTTGGGCGTCGTCATCTACTTCATCGCGTTCTTCAGGTTTTCTAGACGATTTATCGTCCTCAGGCTCTTTCTCGGCGAAGTAAGGCTTAAGATGCTCAGCGTGGACCAGGACTTCTACATCTCCATCCGGATCCACTAACGAGTACGTGTTTTGCCATTTCTTCTCCAACATCTCGTAAGGGCCTACGTACTTAGGAGCCAACTTCGACATCACTCCTTTAGCTGCTGAGGATAACACTCGATTCCTCTTGCCAACTCGGTCTCCGACCTCGAATTGGGGCGTACGCCATCTGGGGTCATATACCTCAGCGTGTCGATCTTGTTCTTCTCTTGAGCGATGGCCTGCGTCAGTTAGAAGGCTACTGAGGTTCTTCATCATTTCTAGCTAGGTGTTCTCGTCTTCTTGAGTAGCTACCTCTTCTACTGCCATATCTTGTTCTCTTCTCTTAGTCACAGGAGGCACTGGTTCTCTGCCGTAGTTCATCATGGCAGGCTACTTACCAGCGGCGTTACGAGATGCGTTATTTAGCGCGAACACGAGTTCGGATAACTTTTCGTCCCAAGTATTATGGTTTCCCTCCACAAACGCCATAATACTGTTTATAAAGGTTCTATTCACTCTGTCCACTAGATTCGCTTGAGAGTGATAAGGTGGAGTATGAGAGGGATGATCTCTTATCTCGGTGAGGTATTTGTCTAGTACCTAATTTATAAATTCAATTCCATTGTCAGAAAGGAAAACTTCCAGCGCGCCCGGTGTAAGACGATTCGGTCTTTCAACACTTTCCGGGTGGTTTTGGTGTTGACTTACCGCATATGCACACATTCTACCCACCGAGTAAATAGATTCTGGAATACCAATGTGTACTCGTATCCAGCTTCACTTCGGATAAAAGGATCTGTTATATCAGCGGCGACAACTTCCCAGGGCTTATGGGTAGTTCTTCGCCCCAATAATCTTAGTGAGAGCCTCTGTCTCACCTTGTACTGCTGGCATATTAAACAAGTTCTCACGTGTTCTTTTACTGACAAGTAATATTTGGGCCTTGCTTCTCTCGCCAAGGTTTTCTCCCTTCCGAGATGGGCAGCAGTATGGTCGTCGTGGCATTTTAGGAACTTTCTTCCTTTCCTCGCTTGGAACAACCAGTTACCATGAATCGTCGTCTACGCCTAGGTCTTCTTTGACATATTGATGTGGGCGATACATATAGAGCTGGACGCCTAATAATTTCCACTTGGCATCCTTTAAAATTATAATAGGCTAAGACCCGACACTGTAAACGCAGTTATCTCGAGTGATGCTTCTTTTAGAGGTATTTGATGATACGCGCGGCTCAGATAAGGTTAAGGTTGAAATGTATCTCGGGTGACTTGAAACTTCTGCAAGATCTATTCCATATTTGGTAGCGGGTATTGATCTCCATTCCCGGCCGCGTTTTCTTTGCGCATACCATGCAGTATTTGTTGGCAGCTTTCGACTATGACAGCAGGACTGACCCAAGGGCTCGACGACGGCTTAATCAATCTAGCTTCTAGCATCTGTCGCACTTGTGGGTGTATCTCATCTTTCAATTTCCTTGACATAGGATATTATTTTTGCTGGATTGGTCGATTATCTCCGACGTCTATATCGTACTCGACCCATATTGTACAGCAGGGTGGAGTATTCGGGTGGAAATTCCTTTTTCAGTAAAGCTTGTAAACGCTGGTGCTCTTCTAGCTTTATGTTAGCAAGACCAACTGTTGAAACTTCCAACGTATCTAAGGAAGCGATACTGATCTGTCTCGGATCGTTTGGATCGGACGTAGACGTACAGGCAAGTTCTAGTCCGGTTGCTTTTGCCGGATTGTTCTACGGTCAACCTGTTGCCTACGCAGTCATGCATAGTTTTGAATGCACTAACAAAATTGGAGCCGACGCACAGTTGGCCCAAATGAACATATCTGGACAAAATAAAATATCTTGTTTTGGAACCGACCGACTGTTATGGGGATACCCTTAAAATAAATGTTACAATAAGTACTTTAAGGGAAAAAAGTAGATAAAATATTATAAAAATTTTCAAGGTCAGTCCAAGATCAATATATAAAAATTTACTTTTTATTTAATAATCAGAAGAAGCTGAACTGTTACTCAAAAAATCTGAATAGATTTTTATGAGATTTTCGGATAGCTGATAACAAATCAGCTGACAGTTTATTGGTTTAAAGAATAAATTTGATATTTTCCTGCTATGTAATGTTAAATAAAACTAATAATAAGTTTAAACACGAATCATATATAAAAATAAAATAAGTATTTTGATTCAAATTAATTTGAATAATTTTTTGTTATTGTGTAATATTCCCTTTAATAACGTACGATAAGAAAGCGTACAACTTTATGGAAAAATCAGTAAAGAATACAACGTGTACGTTAGATACAAATTTTATCCATTTAATATGATTCAAAACAATTATATTCGAATAATAATCCATTTTTGTTACATAAGTGAAAAGTAATTCCGGCGAAACATATTTAAGTATGTTTCATGCAGAGCGGCGTGCGAGCGACAAATCATGCTATTTCTAACTCCTGTTTACGATACTAATATACGGTTAAAAACTTTTTTGATAAGCCTATCAGACGTATTTTTTTCTCAGCTTTCTAAAATGACGCAAGTAGCTTTTCCGAAATTTTTCATTTTTACTTTTAAAAATTATAAAACATCTCATATCACAAAAAGTATATTTTTAATTTTTTTTGACCATTTAAATCGAAAGCTGAGCATTTTCTACGTAGGAATGAATAGTTTCCATAAAGTCCTAAAATGTTTTCTTCGAGAAATAGAATGCGAAGTAGTAGACGCAACGCCTTCCATGCGTGCAATTCCAGGCGCGTAGTTAGTGCGGGGACTATGTCCGCCTCGCTCTCTAAAAACCATATCGCATTTTTGTTTATCATTTTCGATTCTTTATAAAATATTTTTTTTCTACTTCAGATTTTGCCTTCTGCAATGTTCGATTACGTTTTCTATAAGTTATTTCGTTAGAAAAAAACGAGATTTATTAATAATAGCAATAATACACTAGCATTGATTACTAATATCTGTTACTCAACGTAGGTAACTTCTCACTGTTTTTTTAACAAGCTTTTTAGGGAACATTTGATATTCGCAGCCCAAAGATGTTTTTTTGAGTTTTAATGTAGTTTTACTCATTAGAATAATGGCGTGGTACTGTAACGTAAAAACAAGTAGTACGGTGCGAAGAGAATAAGCAGCAAGTGCTCTCGTAAAATATGTGCTCTAAGTATTAACAGATATATATACTTTCGGGATAGACGGACTTTTGAGGAGCTAGAGTTTCTCTCTCCCAGAGTCTAGTATGCTTGACTAA
>JAYJLV010105265.1:0-11701 GCA_036873485.1 Torymus texanus | reverse complement strand
GTGGGTGTGGGGGGGGGGAGGGAGAGAGAGAGAGGGAGAGAGAGAGAGAGAGAGAGAGAGAGAGAGAGAGAGAGAAAGAGAGAGAGAGAGAGGGAGAGAGGGAGAGAGAGAGAGAGAGAGAGGGGGAGAGAGAAAGAGAGAGAGAGCATGCGCGGCAGGAATACACACCTTAGTCTCGGGAGAGGTCTTGGAAAAATTAGAGAAAGATTCTTTCACGTGGGTCTATATGTATATGTACCGCGAATGTACATATCTCAGATTTGCATTTGAAGTCCGTCGGTTTTTCACTTGGTTATATGCTCCACTCACATACTTTCGCCATAATAAATAGCCAATTTATTAGGTTGTGTTATTTTAAGATGGTTTAAACGTAGATACAATTCCAGCCTCTTTCTATATAACGAACAACAAACAATTTCTTTGCTGAAGTGTGCGGTTTCCGTTTTCACGAAGATTATACGTATATTACATAATCTTATACGTATATAGAATCGTTGATGAGTTTACAGTCCGAATTACTTTCGCAAAATTAATGCGTTCTCCAATAGTTTCAGTATAATAACTTTTTTAACAAGTTTTGCTTTAGTCCAACATGCGTTATATATATATACGCGCGCGAGTATGTATATCAAAAAGAATTCCACGGCACGATAGGTCAGCGCTCGCACAAGCGCGAAATATTAAAAACTAAAAGCTTCTCGCGACACATAATGACGTAATGCAATAACAAGAGTTAACAACGCGTTAGCCCGTGCGAATCATGTGCGGCTCGCGATCCTTTTATACTCGCCGTATATATACGCATATAGTATATACCTATATGTATACATATATCGTCATATAGTATATATATGTAGAGAAAATATTATAACAAAGTTTGTTGATAAAAGCGAGCCGCATGGTAGCTTCGTGAACAGCGAATATATATATATATATAAAATACTTGCTTTTTCAAGGGATTTTCAAGTGAAATGCGATTTGAATATCAATCATTATTGTTTCTCTTGTTCTCTTTAGTTTACAATATGCTATTTTAAAATCTCCTATATACTTTTATCATATTTAATAATAATTCCTTGCGAAAAATTCTCTACGTTAACGTAGGCAAGTGAAAACTTACTACCAAAGTTTCAATTTGTTAAAGAATATTGTATATACGCACTTATATATAAAATGTAAATTATCATATTATCTATATATACTGTCAGAATATAAACAGACTTCGCAACGCAATCATATTTCTCCGATAGTTGAAAATGCTACTTATATATATGTTATGAAAAGTTTCCCTCGCCATACTTACCGTTCGATGATAAAACTCTCACCTCGCGTCGTGCATGTCGCGTTAAAAAGAAAAAGAAATAACAATCCGCACAATGTACATATATATATAAAACTGCTCTTGGCATAAAGATAACATATCAGTTACATCAAACTTCTTCAGCCTTAATCATCCTCCTCGCCTCTTATCCTACCATCGACAACAATAATAACGCAAAACTCTCTTATATACACATACACACGTATACCACGGCAAAGACCTCGTTACCATTAATCGACGAAAAGGTCGTCGTCGTTGTTGTTGTCGTCGTCGTGGTGTACGCGCGTATATATATATATACTGTACACGCGCACGACCACAACGTTTACCCGGCGCTGCACGACAAAGCGAAACATCAGAGAGGTTGAGAGAGAGAGAGAGAGAGAGAGAGAGAGAGAGAGAGAGAGAGAGAGAGAGAGAGAGATAGATAGAGAGACTGGGAACCACGCGTGTGCACGTGAGTACAAAGCACACGCAACATCAACAGACGCTTGCACTCGCGCGCGCGTGCACAGTCGGAAATAATGCATCCCTATATGTATGTATATATACATGCACGTATTTCGGTTTGTAGTAGTGTATGTCCGTGGCAAACAGTGGGCAGGACGTGTGATGGGTCTGGTTGGAGGATCAGTTGCGCACGTATATATATAGGCCTCGAATAACGCGCGGTCGCTAATAAGCTAATCGCGAGTGTTTCGCTGTTTCTCTATGTATGCTTGCTGGTGTATATAGAGGCACGTGGAAGAGGCAGGTTAGAGATGAAGTATAGAGCAGAGAGGCTGTGTGGTGACACCGCGAGGGTGGAAATGACGTGCGGCTTCGTAGGGTGGGTTGGAGGGCGAGGTTTTTTTTTTAAGGGAATACTTTATGATTTGGGGAAAGAGAGATCACGTGATTGCTGATTTAAGGTTTAATCATGGCGCAGTTGCAATGCGGATGAACAAAAACAATAATCTCGTGGAAAACCAATACTTACGGTGATTAATTTGCGCGTCATTTGTTATACATATATGTATAATATAATATATATGTACTCGATTGATTATGTCAACGAGTGCATAGCATACTGTACGTGTTATTATGCATCACTGTCCGAAATTTTGGGGAGATGAATATATTCCAAACTTTTTATAGTTTAAATAAAATGTGTAAGTATGCCAACGAAAATTTTATTTAATGATTTATGTGAACAACACGGTAAATGAGAAATAACAGCTCACAATTTCGCACAGCGATAAATTGTATGACAACGCTGTGTGGAATACAAACTCATTATTTATTTTTGCTAACTAAATGTTTATATAGAATGACAAAAAAAGTATTAAATTGACTTTTCATATATTGTCTCATCAAATAAATTAGAATAATGAATTGGTGAAAAATGCTAGTACGATAATTCTGTTATTTATAGGCATTTATTGTTAACTTAATAACAAAATTGTAATATTAACTAAAAGTGAAGTTGTAAATTGTCTTGGAAAAATCTACTTGTAACTATGAAACTTTGATTTTTTTGTATACCAACATATTGTAATAAAATATTCGTACTAAATTTAGACTGGTTATCGGGTTTAAATAAATTTCTTCTACGACTATTCAATAGATTTGCAAACATTGTTTTTATACAAAATCTATAGCTATTATAAAGAGTGATAGCAACGCGCTGATCGTTTTACATTGGAAAACAATTGCCTTACATTCTAGAGTAACCTACTTCAAAAGACAAATTAAATGGGCAATCTTTCCGTCACGTGAAATCGTTCACTGCACGAATCCATTGAACAATTTCGAAAACTCGATTATGCTTGGACATGCAATTTTTCACTCAAATTATTATCTGCAGCATAATCTTATAAATTTTAATGAAATATTATTCATATTATAAAAATATTCATTATTTAGGAATTAAATTTTATTAAAAAAATAATATTTCTGAAGTTCCTAGTAATTAATAGTATAGTATTTATGACTGGAGTAAAACCGAAATCTTTGACCTTTTCTAAAATCTATTATTGACATGCAGATTTTATGCCCACTTTAAGCGTGTTTCTATTATCATTCTCTACACAATTTGGCATATTAATAATAGCCTCGTATAGATTTTTTAAGAGGTCAAATATTATTGAGGCCATTCGGTTTTAATCCAGTCTCCCCTATGTGTATTCATTGATAATTCAACTTAAATATTGGTAAAAATGATTTAAGATACTATATACCATATTTGCAAAAATGTAAAATAAACGTATAATGTAGATACTGAAACCTTTGCGACTTATCAACAACCACTCACATTCAGAGAAATCTCAGCTGTAGAACGAACTAGATGCAAGAGTCCAACAGCCTGCAGGAAAAGGGATTTCGACGAAATGTTAGAGTAGATTTCTAAAAATAAAGTCCAAGACCTGTGACTTTTTCTAATGAACCCTTTTTTATAAAATGCGCCTAATGTCAGCTAATCTCAAACGAATATTGCTGTATTATTTTGTTATATCATGAAATCTCTTCTATTAAACATGACTTTACAGATATTTTAATCAATATTATTATCGATTATCTAATAATACTTGAGTAATAGGAAAATTAAAGATTTAAAAAAATGGTTAGTTATGAATGTATAGCATAATCAACTTTCTATTGAAAATATAATTCTTGAGTTGTACAGCATTCTTAATTTCAGATTCAGTATAGTTAACTTCATTTTAACAATTCTAAATTTCACACAAATATTCCAATCTCACTGTAAAAAAATATTGATCTCCCTTTCTCTAAAAGTGTTCAAAACGATTATTGTTAGATTGCACATATAATACATACGTATAATAAATATATCTACACAGTTAATTGACGTAGAGTTCTACATCGCTATATACGTTTTTTCCAGTTATTCTACGTCAGACTATTTTTTTTGACACTCATGCTATAATCCATGTAGCTTATATTTTGTAAAATTAAAGAAAAAGATTATATTAAAAATATCTCTATACCTAAACATAATTAAAAAAGTAACGCATGTTACTTTACAATCAATGGCTTTACAAACGACATTTGTAACGTAATAATCACAAGCTTTTATTTTCCACTCCTCTATTAATAACTGAAAAGCCCTTTCACAGCCTGTAACGAACTTCAAAATCAAATTACGACGAATCTATTTGGATTTTTCTCTTTAGATACACGCGCATAGTAAACTCAATAACAAATAAAAAAAAACTCTATTATTCCGAAAAAAGATCGGCTAAAGCTCCTCCTCTTTTCTAGCAGTTTAAACATTTATTTTTGCGGGACGAATTCCTCTCGTTGGATTCCGATTCGCAGAAAATCGAGCTACGCCGTCAACGTTTGCCATTTGGTTTCTCAGTGAACATACATATTATATAACTCTACATTATTTGGCTCTTGAAAAGTAGTCCATGCGCAGCTTGTGTAAACTTTGACGGTTGAAACGAAGGGTCAACTGGTATTAGTCAGTGCTTGATGTTAGTGGAATGCAAGGTGGATTTCAGTTTCGCTATTTTTAATTGGAATCGGAGAATACTATACCATAAAGGCAAGAATGTTTTTTTTTCACTTTTTCTTCTTTCGCTTTCTCACGGAGCTAGTTTTGTGGGTAATAGCGAAAAAAATATATTACGAACATAGTCCAATGATATGAAAATGTCGCTATGGATGAATGCGGAGTGTGCGCACAATTATGAAGAGATTTACAATGTTTAATATTTTAAAGGATTAATCTTGATTCTTTATTTGATGGAAAAAATTGGTTCCGATAGCTATATATTATTTGACGAGATTTTACAAAAACATTATTTTAAAAATATATTTTTTTAAGAATAAAATAATTAAAATAGATACTTATAAATTTAATATATTATGCATTATAATACAGCATTATACATAAATTATAACAGATAAATTTGGTGACGATATCTTTTTATGGCAGTTAAAAAAAATGAGCAAAAATTAATATTGCAAATCAATATGTATACTTAAAAAGTAATTTTCGTAATACCTAAAATTGTTACCACCAGAGTCAGGAAAAACTTTCCTATAATCCGTAGTTACAGCTATAGTAATTTTTACCGCTAATTTCACGATAATTTTTTTACGAAAATTTAATCCGCGTATTACTATACTTTTGTAAGCTAATTAATAAATATCAAAGTACGCTATAGAATAATAATTACATTACTAGCTTTCTAAGTTCAAGCGTGCTACGCGCATAGAAAGCATACTCTGGCGTTTGACTTTCCAGCCAATCATCAACAATATGTATGTGCTCTAGTTTCCATCATGTATTTTTTAATCAATAACATCTTTTGATAAAAATTTATAATTATTTATTAAATATTTACTTAGCCTGTGATTGAAATATAAGTTTCCGCATCAGCTGTTGAGCTTTTTTTACTTATATATTATTGAAATGAGATAATTAATAAAAATCTAATTATATACCTACAGATCAATTAATTAAAAAAAAATACATATATACATGCGTATGTAAGTGGGTGTATATAGTAAATAAAAAAGGTAGTATTATTGATAAATTACAATTTGAAAAAATAATCTTTTCAAATTTTAACATAATATTGTTCTCAGTAAGTGTAATAAGTGCTTAAAATTTGTGGTAGATAAATAAAAAAAAAGAGCGGCAAGGTAGGATTTCAGATAATTGGGATTCATTTCCATAAGATACCAAAAATGGACACTCAAAGCCCCGCGAGTGTTTCCCGGAGTGTTTGCAGTCAGTAACATTAATTTTGCGTCTATAGCTTTAGTATTTTACAGCATCAAATTTTCATTGCTTAATACTTTTAATTGTAGAAAATTATTTTGTCGAGTACACTTCAACAATGGAAACTTCAGACCCATATATATATATACACAGTAAAAATGTAAAAAAAAACGATTATTTTTCGAACGTAAATTCAACCAAAGAGCAGACAATTTATTTTGACCACAAATTCATGCGTTTGATAATTCGCATAATTACAACATTATATTCATAGTAAAAACAACACTTTTATCCGCCTCTAAAAGTGCCCCATTGAAAGATGAAACCGGCTCCCTTTTTTTAATTCTTATTTTCGCCCACAGTTGCGAAAGTTATACCATCAAAACAACCACGGCCGTTGGTTACTGCGTAGTTCTCTCTCTCTTCTCTCTTCTCTCTCCTGCACCTTTCCTTTTCCAACCACAAAATTATTTTTCCCACTTTTATGTACTCTCCGCCGCAACAGCACGAGATTCTTGACGCATGCGTACAAGAAGCACACTGGTCTTGTTATTTCATTCAGCTATACTGCTGTAGCGGCGGGAAAACTGCTTTGAAATAGTATATCACGTATATAATATAATCGACTTTTGCCGCATTCATTCTGACACGCCGCTGCTGCTTTTCACAGCATTCCCTGTGTGTTTTCCTTTCCCGCGGAGGCGGATGTGTAACATATACATACGCGTGGCGGCCACGCTGTGAGAGGTAATTGATGTATTTGTGCGGGCAATCTCAGGGATTCTTTTCGGAGCTACAGTGCAGCAAGAGGTGGCGACGAAGTGGCGAAATCTTCGAAAAGAGTGAGGAAGGATGAAAAAGCTTTTAATGGCGGTAGGATGTGTGTCCTTAGAAAATTTGTTCTCCCGTCCGCGTATATATAGCCACCTATGCTTTTCCTAATTTAATTCGTGCTTTTGCAAGTTCACCGAGTTACTTAATTAACTGACAATTCAGTTAATTACGAGCTATTTTTCAAGCTTTTGACGTGGCAATTGGCCTTGCTTTGTCCGACTAACGTTCTACAATTTTTTCGTTAAAAATTTGTCCTTTGACTGAAGTGAAATGCATTTAAAAGACTTTATTTGTAAAGATCAAAACTATAAAAATTTTTCTTTCGTCAAACACGTGTGTGTATATATATGTACAGCTTCAAACAAACCCAAATTCATCTACTTCAAACAGCAACCACCGCACTTTCTCTAAACAGATCTGCTAATTAGATACACATACACATACACTGACGTATAAACAAGCATACCGGAAAAAGTCATTCTTCCAGAAAATGCGCTTGACTCATATACACGTTTAGCCACAAAGACGCGCAGACGCCGATTAAAAGCGCGAGTTATTCTCGGTAAAATAGCCTCGATCTCGTGTGCACATTCTCGAATGAAAAATACGAGTATATATATACGTGCGGACAAAAGCATATACCAAAACGAAAATAGCCAATCGGCGTGTATACACGACTTTTTGGAAAAGCCAGCTGTTCTTCAACGTAAATGTATGTGTATGTGCGAAAATCCTAATCGCCCCTCTCGACGCCCTATACATGGGCTCGCGGATAAAAGGAATCGAATGGCAAGGCAAAAGCCAGAGAGTCAGAAAGAAAAGAGGGCGAGCCTGTGTGTGTAGATATATATGTTGCGCACAGTGGGATATTGTACAAAGCGAATATCTTTAAGCACACCTCCTGGGGAATGTCGATGGAGTTATATAGGGATGATATCGGATAGAGAAGGAGGTAAAGCGAGGTTTTGGGTGAAGAAAAAAAAAAAAAAAAGTACGTGATGTATTTATTTTGAATAATATTACAGTGAAAGGTTAATTAAATAAAAGTTAAACCGAGTTTTTGTAATTCGTTCTTATAAGCTTTCTATTCGAGGTATACGGTATGATCAAATATACATACGTGTATAACTTTATTAGTAAAAATGTATGTTTTTTCTATTGACTATACAAATCTGTAAATAGTCCTATATGCAAACAATGCATACATTTTTTATATAGAACAAAAGTTTTCATTTAAACTTTGGTTCATTAAAATAATTGATAGTTTTTCAAGAAGTTATCAAGGATAGAATATAAAAATATTTTGTAACTTCTTAAGGAATTGAAATTTGTTAATGAACCAAAGCGAAAGCTTCTTGCCAGTACTTTTCCAGACTGTTTAATTATTCTCTTTACATCAATATTTGAGTTGATAAACGGTAAAAATGAGAAAATTTCGTTACAAGAATTTTTTTAAGTGAGATTCAAATTTTAATTCAAAACTTTGCAGAATGATTGATAATTAGGGAAAGAAAATTTGTATACTTATAAGTCGGTAGTTCTAGTAATAATTGAGTTATAACGAATAACTGCTGCCCGGTTGGTACTAGAGATTGAATAATAAATGTCGGTATTCTAAACATCTTCATAAACATTAGTCCGTAATTTGAAAACAATTTCTTTATAATTCATACAAATTTTCGTCTTTTGTAAATTCGGTATATCTCGTATTTGAAGTTTAAGGTAAAGTATTTTAAGATTACTTTACCACTAATCCTGTTTTATTTGCGGACTATGTAAAAATAATTAATATAAAAAAAGAATAGCAATTGACGTCTTGAACAAATTCCGTTAGCTTGCATTAATTTTTCTTCCAAAAATAAACAAAGGTGACGTCGCTTTTTTGCCTGGAAATTGTGTAGACCGACGTATTACTAGATTACGCAAGGTAACTGACTGATGAATAAATCGCTATTTTCGTTTTATATTAATTATTATGTTTACTATATGTTCCACCAATAAAACAGTGTTACTGTGTAGTACAATCTTAATTTTTGAAACTGCAAGAAATTTGTTTATTTGACATTTTTTGCAGATGTATTAAAATATTAATTGTTTAATATTGTTTAATATTAACAAATATCAGTAGAGATATTTTAATTAAAATAAAAATCGATAGTTGAAAGCAATACAAAATCAAATAACTAAAATTTGTCTATTTTAAGTCCAATAGTCTTATACAATATTATTCACTTTTTTAAAGCTTCTATTTAACAAAGGCAATAAAGTATAAAATTAAGCAAGATCATACAATTAATCCGTATGTATATAAATACTATATTACAAAAATATACCATATTACAAAAATTAAAAATGTATTATGTTAACATAAAATCTTCTGCGTTTTGCAATTTACTTTATTATTGTATTTAGTCTACTCACGTGCTACAATTCTCAAACAGGTATCTGGTAAACATTTGCTATTCAACATAGTAATACCAAATTATACATCATGAGTTATAAATTATTTGTTACGCACTCGATTAATAATAGTAGAAGCACGCAATGAAATTTCTATACTAACCCAAAATAGAGGATTCAACATTTCTGTTGAATACAATAATTCTAACAAACATTATCTATACAGGAGGTCGCTGAAATGGAGACAATATTTAACTTTGAAAGAGCAATCTATATATTATAAGGGAGAGTTGTTCAGTGGTAGCACCCATATAGCATTGTTGGCTATACACTAAACTGTTCTCTAATGCTGATTGTTGTCACAATACTAAATTCTTATGTAACATCTGGTGGTCAGCTTTAGGAGATGTTCGTGAATATATAAAACATAAAACATACATGTTCACACATCAAAACGAATCCCTCAATAGTAGCTATACAGCCAATTGGCCTTGCGAAATATTTAATAGGTAAATACCGTGGCTATCCCTTTGCACATGCATGCAAAGAGTTTCGAAAGGGCTTTGCGCATATACACACATACTTACAATGAGGAGGTGCATCACATCGTATATAGAAGTCTTCTCTTCTCCGTATGATGCTTGCTTGCACGGCACGTTTCCTCATCTCTCTCTCTCTCTCTCTCTCTCTCTCGATCCCGCTCCGCGAGATCGACGACCTCGCGCGCGCGTCAATGGCTCCGAGACCATGAGAAAATAAAGTCGCGCGCTTGCGAGAAAGACAGAGAGAG
Source organism: Torymus texanus (assembly GCA_036873485.1). NCBI lineage: Eukaryota > Metazoa > Arthropoda > Insecta > Hymenoptera > Torymidae > Torymus > Torymus texanus. Next base: position 1,621 of record JAYJLV010105265.1, on the reverse strand, counting down.
AGAGAGAGAGAGAGAGAGAGAGAGACAGAGAGAGAGAGAGAGAGAGAGAGAGAGGGAAGAAAAGAAATTGGACTCGTCCTCATCCAGTTCTGCGAGGGGAGAAGTACCGAGTAGGGGAAGAGATAAACAAATGGACTGCACGAGGAGTGTGATGGAGAAAAGCGTGCTGAGGTTGATCGGAATATTTCGATGCTTCTATATCTGAATAGTGTATGAAAATCGTTTGGATTCGATAAATTTTTGAAAAATATGGAAATTTGGAGGACATCTCGTTGTATACAGCTATGAAAGAAAAGGTGATACTTTTTGAGAAATTCAAATAGTCAATAATAAGTAAAATAGAATAATATAACTGTATCTGATCTGAAATATGCTCTATGTGTGTGTGCGTATGTATTATCGAAAACTGAGGAGAAGCACAGGGTTGGAATTAATTGTAATTAATAAGTTACTATACATAAAGGATAAGGGTATATATTATCGGATACACGAAAGATTCAACATTGATTCCATTTTATGCAGAATTACCTTAGAAGCATTATGTTAATCTATTTGCTTCTCTTTGTAGATCCATCTACGGTATTATTTAACGTTGATTGTGACCAAACGTTTGAGCCAGCGATATTGTCTCGGCGACAATGGTTAACTCTGCTTACAACCCACCCTGGTAAAATACCATCATTCAACTATACTAACAGGTATGGTATCCTTTGAGATGCTTATACTTGTCGGGGTGACGCAGAAGTGAAAAAGAACGAATCTGTTCCATTGCACTTGAGAAATTTGTATCGTGTCAAATGACTTGTTACACTGCTATTGTTGTGAAAAAAGGAACTTTTATCAGAAATTGTAAATTTTTAAGCTGAAAAAGGTAAATCTAAAACTTAACGCTCTTTTGCACTCTAATATGTAAAAATGCGATAAACATTTACCTTGTGGCTGCAATTCTTTTACCCACAGTCGTGTACGGCAAAGCTTTAATATAAATTAAATACTAAAAATATAAATGATACTGGGAAACGTCCATTTGAAGCTTAGAATTCAGTACATCATTTACAATTGTATTGAAAAAAAGTAACCCAAAATGAAGATTAACTATAGAATTATGATAGAGGTAGTTTCGAACGAAATAGTTCCTGCACGCAGCTGCATAAAATTATATTTGTTGAACGTTATTTTTATGGTTACGTCAAGAAGTATGAGGTAGAACTTGGATTCGATTGGTAAATTAGGTTTTATTACATTTTTATGAAAATACATATCTTCTTTATGTAATAGTGTATATTAACATAAACTCTTAGCTAAATTATGCGATAACTGTACAATTTTATTGAAAAATACATTTAATAAATATATCATCAGATTCATTTTCTTCTGTAATACTATTAAATCCAGTTTCGAAAAAGAAGAATTTATTATGTGGAGATTCGGCTGACAGAGTTGTTGAATTTAATTTGATGGTAGGGTTTACTTCATACACATAAAAATTATACACAATTTAATATAACAGACACTTTTATATAAATTTCTTTTTGCACAATGTGTTTTTTATTGAACACACTGAGTTAAATATCATTTTCATAAAAATGAAATGTTATTGTACACATTCAGTTGCTACACA
>JAYJLV010105254.1:0-11701 GCA_036873485.1 Torymus texanus | reverse complement strand
ATTGTGGCAATATTTCAGTAATCTTTCCTTGAAATATTTCATGAAATGTTTTTTTGTAATATTTCGTGCTATGTGGGAGTGTCACGGCTCGTGCGCGTCACTGTATCGCATTGTTTAGGATTTAAAATTGAAAGTTTTCCAACACATTTCACCTTAAAAAATCATTTTACGCCTTTTTTGTCTCAAAAACTAATAAATGATTTAAATAAAATAATTTATAATTTATATATAATATTTATTGATATTTGAACAATCTTTGTGAATTTTTTGAAGCCAATATATTGTATTTAATTCGAGATACACCACCCAACAGGGTCACATATTAAAAAAAAGTTATTCCACTGCTGCCATGATTCCGGCTGTTCTGCTTATCTGAAATAAAAAAACCAAACATCATTTGAATTGTGAGACTTCAGGCTCTACATGGAACTAAAATAAAGTCAGAATTTCAAAAAATAATTTATTTAGCTATTAAAAAAAAACTAACGAAGCAATCGCAATTATTTTAATTCACCGTGTAGCTATATATGTAATAAAGATACTTTGAAAATTTGAGCAAAATCGGTTAAATGGTTTTTGAGATTTTATGGCAGCAGTTTGAAAAAATCGTGTTTCGAGAAAAACGCGTTTGAAAGTTATTGTCTATAATTCATAATACAAAAATGGTCTCACCATCAATCTGCTATGCCTGGACCATACAGTACACCTTCCTCTTCTTCAAAAAAGTCATGGAAAGCCGTTTGATTTTCTCTGTTTGAAAGCCGGGCCTGTTTTGCGAAATCACTCAAGCGTCTTTTTGAACGGTCGATGCGAGAACTGCTTGAGCATTTAGGCCAATGCTCAGTTCCATGATTTCCATCGTCTTCAGAACAGATTCGAAGCCTTCGTTAAAGATTATAACAGCAAGAAATGTGGCAATTTCAACAATTTTTGCTCCAGAATGAAGGTGCTTCGGAGCGAAAGTCCAGATTAGCGAGTTTAGCGACTCATTATTGTTTTGAGTCCCCGCTCCCAAGCACCTGGTCAATAAATCGTCTCTTGATAAATCTTCATAGATCGGCTTTATAACTTCCTGAACTTTTTCGGAAAGAGGCTGTTTATCATGTACAAATTGATCACTGACTTTCAGAAATTCAGCTCTACGCCACTTACACCAACTACTTTCACTTGCAGGACAGTTCTAATGCTGTGGCTTATCAACTGTGGAAATCTTGTGATAAAAAGTGGCCCAAATTTCTTTCTTCATATCATCAATGGAATTCGAATGTCTTCGAATAGCCAATCCATAAAATTTTGTTAATTTGCCAATTAGTTTATCAGTGAGTTTTCCCTCGCCTCTTCCGCCTATACCCTTGTTAGCTTTCTTTGCATTTCTAAGCCGAGTCCCCATTCTCTTTTCAACATGCCCAACACATTCTTTTTTAAGTACTGCATAATTATCTCCATATGGTTGTGCATTTAAAATACCTTTAAATGTCTTACTGTCACCATCACCTATATACGTCAAATATTTGACGTTATCTATTGAACGCGAAAACATTTTGACGATGGCATCTAACTCCATTTTTCCAGAACTTCCAGTATGATTTATCGTACAATTTTCATCATAGAAAGCGAACCATTCTGCATATCCTTGTAAACGATCGTTCATTTTATTTTTCCACGAAGAACATCCCTGGGAAAAACCACTTAACACACACGCATCCACTACTTTATCGGTATATTTAGCAATGAATATTCTCCTCTTTATTACGTCCCCTACTCTTGAGTCGAATATACAAAAGGGCCAGGTAGCAGCTAGACTCGAGAATATTCGATGCGAAATCCCACGCTGACCCGTCCCGTTGAACGGGCTCCCGCGTGCTCTCCGTATACCTGCTCCGGTTTACGGTTGTAACTTTTAAACGGCTTTCGATTTTGAAAAATTCTTTTACCCACGTCTTCTACACATGTTTTGGATAAGATTTATGAAAAAAAATAAAATCTTTCTTTTTTTTTACTTGAGACACTAGACGACTCCCTTAAGCCGGTGAAGTGGTAGGAAGAATCAGATGCTCAGGTAGGCGAAGGTAAAATGGCAATGGGAAACTGTACCGCGAAATCTGTAAAATCCTCTTGAGAGGTGAAACTCGTCCTTTAGTTCCGAGTGCAACTTAAACTCGAAGTAGTAAAATGTGTGGAAATTCACGGTTCCAAGAAGCCCCTTTACAGTACTATAGAGAAATATATGAGGCGTTTCATGTCAAATGCCCCAGCGTGGCGCGCGAGCGTCAAATCATGCTATTTCTAACTGGTGTTCCAATGGTGTAGGCAGTTTTCCCGAAAATTTTCATTTACACCTTCAAAAAGTATAAAACGTGTTATATCTCAAAAAGTATATTTTTAATATTTTTTGACCCTCTAGATCGAAAGCTGAGCATTTTCTACGTAGGAATAGGTATTTTTCAAAACGTGCCCGAGATGTTTTCTGCGAGAAATAGAAGACGAAAGAGTAGGCGCAGCACGATTCTATTGCACCAGACGGCACGCAAGTCAGGCGCTAAGGCGGAGAGAGTCAGCGCGCCGTATTTCGCGCAGAAATAGTGCCCGTTTCCAATGGGCAGGTCTAAGTAGGCGAGCACATACTTACAATGGACCTACCCTTCTCGGCTCTTGGGATTTTCCAACGGCAAACTGAGCAGAAAGAAAATCGGGGCCCCAGAATATCCAACGCGCGGCAGCGATGGTTAGTCTTTGAGGAGATTTTGAGCCTTTCGCATCTTTACTGTTAGAATTTTCTTTCTAACGTGCGCAGGTTGCATCTGCTAAGTGAAGTAAGTATAATTTTGTGATTCTAGAGTGAATTGTAGTACGATTATGAACGTGTAACTGAAATTATTTTACGTTCGAGAAATTCTAAACGATAAATCTTCGTTTAAATTTTATTCTATACGTTGAAAAAATAGCTCAGTTAACACTGATTAATTTCCTTTATAGGTATTGCGTTAATACAAAAGTTATTTTTCAACTATGGACTTTTTCAGAAATAAGACTATTTATAGATTTAAATTTGCAATAACTGAAGCTATTATAGAGAACGACGTAGACAAGTTGCGCACGCTATTGGACAATCAGCCGAGCAGCGATATCGCCCCTTACTTCGATCAGGAGCACATTACGATGGCCGTGTATTTGCAACGGAGGGAAATCTTGACAATGTTTCTGAACCACAGACCCCAATTGTCCTCAGCCAATCGTAAATCGTACGGTAATATGATGCACTATGGAGTAATGTGGGGCGATGTAGACGTCATCTCCCTGATCATTCGAAAATATCCTCAACTCCGTGAGACTAATGAGAACCTAAAGACTCCAATGGACTTGGCTTTTGATTTCAACAGGCTTGATATTGTATGCTTGTTTTTATGCAAAAGCCATATGTACAAAGCGCCGAAATTTTTGGACGGTGTACAGCAAGCTTGCACTAAGTTGCGCACGCTCGACATTGCCCAGTTTTTAAAGTAAGTTTTCTTTTGCATTATAGATAACGTATCAATAATACAATGTTGAAAAATTAAATTTTAACAATGATTTTTGTTTACCTAAACAGCTCTGGAGAATCTATAAATGAGACCGTCCCAATGGAGTCAAATATTCTTGCAGGTTGGTCACTCCTTCACATCGCTGTGATGGCCGAGCTCGCAGACACAGTGATTCTATTGCTTAAGAACGGCGCCAATATAAGTGCAAAAAACAAGGAGGGTCTGACACCTATGCACTTGGCTGATCAGCTGAAAAATTCACTACTGGTACAGATAATGATATCATCACTGGCAAAAAAAAATGTGTTCGAAAATACCCATGATGAACAAGATGGTATTTCATTTTTCCATCTAGCTTGTAAAAATGGTGTGAGAATTCCCCAATTAACGAGGTGCTTCTTTAATAATGATATCCAACAGGTCGATGTATCAGAAGCTTGCAATCCCACAGGCGAGTATCCTAGCTATACAGCGCTCCATTTTGCGGTTAGAAGTGAAGAAAAATTCATAGTCAAGTTTCTCATAAGCAAGAAGGCAGACATCTTCAAGAAGGACAGCACTAAGAAAACCGCTCTGCACTTAGCCTATGAGCGAAATAGTACGAAGTTAGTAAAGTTACTTTTGGAAAGCATGGAGAAATACGACAACATTACTGATCTATTTGGATTTTCTCATTACCATATTGCTTGTGCAACTTCACCCAATGTCATTAATAAATTTATAAAGGCCAAGAAAAATCATAACAATGCAATAGACATTCAGGCATTTAAATGGGCCGGATTTACACCCTTACACTTTGCAGTGCAGTCTCGGAACTGCGTGAATGTGATGATGATCCTCTCAAAAACACAGCTAAACATTGACGCTCGTACTGCTTCTCATAAAACAGCGCTTCACCTATCCATTGAGAACTCCTTCACCAAGATATCGATAATTTTAATCACTCATGGTGCGAATATTAACATAGTTGACAAAGAACACAACTCACCTTTGCATCTCGCTAACGACAAGTCCCAGGTCAAAATTATCAAGTGCATGCTAAAGAACTTGAAGGATTTTTCTAAAAATCCTGTAAACCGTAAGGGCACGTCGCACTTCCATATCGCCTGTAAGTATGGTGCCAGCGAGGTCGTGGAGTCCTATATAAATAAATGCTACGTAAATGTCAACCTGCCGAGCGGTTACGAGATTATCCAACCGAATTCTACGAATTCTCCGATAAATGGTCAATCGCCGTTGCATTTAGCCGTTGCATGTGGCGATATTAGGACTTCAAAGGTGTTACTTCATTACGGTGCAATTGCCAATGTGTGGAATGCAGAGGGTGAGACGCCATTACTAATGGCTCTCCATCACTTAAATTCACCCGGGTGTGATCTTATTGAACTACTTCTGACCTACGGCGCGGACCCCAACATGGCTTCATCGCAGAACGGCCACACAGTTCTACACCGAATTGCTTTGCTCAATTGGGAATACACAAAAATTTTTGAGTTCTTGTTGGCTAAAAAGGCAGATCCAAACAGGATTTGTAACCAGGGAAACACACCCCTGCACTTGGCTTGCGTAACTGGAAAGCTAGAGTTGGTTCGATTACTCCTAGATTTTGACGCAGACGTTCATGCCAAAAATGTAGATGGATGGATGCCTATCCACATACTCGTTGACTACAACTGCCCCGAGAATGAATTCATTAATAATCGTGATTCAGATGAATCTGATGATAATTGTAAGTATATATTTATTATCCAAATATGCCTTTTGTGCCCTCTCTCAATGTATTCTGGTTTGTTTATAAGCTTCACTATAACCATTTTTCTCTTCTTTTTCATCTAGCTTGGGATAACAGCAGCCGATTCCGAAAATTATTTGCAATAATAGAGGCATTACTTGAAGCGGGTTTTAAGAGCATTGACGTAAAGAACAACATCGATTCCACCGCTGCGATACTGGCATGCGAACGTTGGAATCCAGAATTCCTAGAGGCCTTGTTGCTACACGAAACCAACACGAATCTGATTGAGTACGTGATGCCTCTTTTCTTAACAAAGACTAGAGAAGAGTTTGCTATAATGGGCTACAATATAGCACTTAGACGTTACACAGCAACAAATAGTTCAGAGGATAGAAACATTTTGAACAGCTCCGAGTTGCATCTTCCCGATTTTCATAAGGTTCTAAATACGCAGGAGTGTTGCGATGAAATCCAGAAAATCAAGATGGTTCGATTCAACGCGCGCGTAGTTCTATTCGATGTGTTATCCGGGGACTTAGACCATCTTGCTTTACTGTCAGGGAACACGGAACTCATGAACTATCTGAAGTCTGAGAAAACTGTGAAACAATTCCCTCTGTACGGAGACATAATGAGAGTAAACTTGAAGAAGGGGCTGAGGCGACGTAAGTACTTCGAGAGGGTGAAAAAGGGGACGGAAAAGATGGTTGGAGGATTGCTGCCAGACCCCGTTTTTGAGAAAATAAAGTCGTTTATTGGTAGCGATGAGCAAAACTTTAAAAATTTGCTCACGGCCATGAATTGTTGATCGATCGTTACTTATAAATTTATTAATTCTTTTGAAGTGGTTTGAGCTCCGGTGGCTGCTATTGTGGCTGAGATTGTTTTCTTCTTGAGCGGTTGTTTAATAGAAACGATTTGTAGGAGCTCTATAGTCTGAGCGTTTTAAAATATGTATTATTTTGATGTTCATGTTAAGTTTTTAATGCAATATTATAATAAAATGATTTAATTAATACAAAAAAGTATTTGACAACCTATTATTTCTCAATCTCCTTAACAAGCAAATGAATAACTATATTGTAATAATATTTAAGTTTTTTTGCGATATTTCACTAAAATTAAAAAACAATATGTTTATGTGATTTATTATAAGTTTTTTGGTTTTTTTGTACAATACGACGAAATAAAATCAATCGTTATTTGAAAAATCCTGATGACTCATTTTGTCAGAGATAAAATTAATATTCTAAAAGAAAAAATTAGTAGATAAAATAAATCGGATAGAAAAACTATCTTTGATTCATTTACTTCAGTTTGAAAAGTTAATTTCCTATTTTTAACAAAATTATAAGAATTAATCTTGTCCGCGAGGAAAAATCACATAATACAATTATTAAATACAATTTTTATAGTTTTAGACAAAGCAATTACTTTACCATGAAATACTAGAATTTTTCATCAAATTAGAAATTGTATAAATTTGTGTCTTTAATAAAATATACTTATCTTAGAAGTACTATGTTACAAATATGTAAATGAATTAATCCTCTTGCTACTAATATCTTTTGCATTCTAACGGCACATCTCATATTATGAAATACGTATTTTTAAAATAACTCAATTTCAAATGAAAATAACATAAAATTGTTTCTACTATCATATTAATTATATATTAATTATGTAAAATATAACGAATAAATATTTATACTAAAGCGAGAAATAAAATTACATAATATTGAAATATAAAGAAACTCAAATCATTTTCAATTCAGCAGAAAAAAACATTCATAAAATGCACAATCGTTCAATTTATTATTAATGCGGCAACGAGTGGATAGCATGAATAGTAGCAGCAGCTTTACATTACAGCGGAATTATTTATTAGTCGTGAGATATACTTGTCACTCATCTTCTTTAGTTCGGAACATTCGACGATCAGTTCGAAAAATAGAAAATATGAACCTCAAAGAAATGTATTTATCGATCGGCGGTGCTCAGTTTATTTGAGAATACGTAACTGTCGATGAATCGAAAAGATTTAAAAAAAGATTATTTTCTTTTTAAATACTTTTATGCCGATTCTGGAAGGATCCAAAATATCGATTTTAATTTGCTTCAATCCACAAAATTAATTCCGAATACTAGAAACGATGAGCATACTAAATGTAAGTCAATCTGTTTTATCTTTGGTCAAAAAATTGACAAAGGGGTAGAAGTTTCTACGTGAATATTATTGTTTTTTAAAATTTTAAAATATATCAAAATATTTTATGTATTAAGTTGAAGGAAGACGAAGTCTTTGGTAATGCACAATGGCGATTAAACAGATTTATGCTTAAGACTGTTGGTCTTTGGCCTTATCAAAAAAGATATGTCAAATTGAGTATCCAAACAACTATTTTGTTTGGTGTTTATACCATGATGATACCACAGGTAAACTATAATATATTTTTTCACATATAAATAAAAAAAATATAGAAGATTGATAAAATTTAAGATTACAAATAAAATTTTCATCTTCCTAACGTCAAATTTTTAATGAAAATTATGTAACTTTGAATGTTTTGTAACTTTGTGGGTAAGCATAAGAAAATCTTTTGTGTTGGCATGTTTTATCTTCAGGATTTACATACATTGTTTCTTGATTCATCAAAGTTGTGCAAATACTGAAGCAGGGGAAGTTATATAATTTAGATCAGAAACTGGAGTAATTCCGTATAAAATCTTGTTAGACGAGCTGTTCAAATTTAGCAATACGCGCCAATAATTCCTAGAATTTAATGTTCAGCTAGTTAAATTTGATTAGTAGTAATGGAAAATGTAGTCCTCTTTACTAAAGTAATGAATTTTATTTAATGGAATATGAAATAATAAGAGTTATAACTTTTTACGTAAAAAATAATTTATCTTTATTATAATCTGTTGATTTATTCATATCATGTGCTTTGTTGCGAACTAAAAATTATTAAAATTATTTCTTTCAATTACCTTTTGTGGTTGTACACAATATACAGTGTAGATTAATCTATGAAGATTTCTTTTGGTGCAGATAATAAGAGGCGTTGAAGAATGGGGAAAAAATTTCGAAATAGTCGTAGAAAATATCACTGGCTTCTTCTACTTTCATGTTATTATTGCTAAATACATTACCTGTGCTTTCTCAGAATCTAAGGTCTTTATTTTTTAATACATTTAAAGTTTGTGAGCAGATATTTTTTATCTTTGAACATTGAATATCAAATTTTAGTTAAAATATCTTTACGAACAAATAACAATTCATTGGAAGGAGTTCACTGATGAGGGAGAACAAAATATTATTAAAACATGTGCATATCACGGACGTCTTCTTACACTTGGATATGTCGGTAAATAAAACAATAGTTCTTTGAAGCAATGTGCATATTTTTTCTTCCTAAATAAAGTTTCAAAATAGTTATAAGAATATTATGCAGCCAATGATTTTAGCATAAAAATACGTGATTTGAATGAAAAATTTTATTCGAGCCTAGTTGTGTGTGTATATATGTTTGGATTTATCTGTGAGTGTGTGTGTGGGGGTGTTAACGTTAAGGTCACTACGTCATTCGTATAAAATGCTTTCCTGGATAATGATGTAGGTGCGACTTTTCAAATGAGACCCCCTGTATAGCTTTCTACACTTAACATCACAATTTAGAAAATACTGACCGTTGATTAAATCATAAATCAGCAAAATATAATTTCTGTTCTTTTGAAATGAAATACGAAAATTTTCCTAAACAATCGTAAGCTAAAAGCCTCAATTTTTCAGCTTACCTGTATACAGCCGGAATTTGTTTTGTAACACTACCTGGAGTCATACCGGCGATATTAGATATTATAATACCTCAGAATGTGTCCCGGCAAAAAGTTCTTTGTTTCTACGGCGAATACTTTATTGATCAAAATGTGTATTATTATCAGTTGCTGATGCACACTTTTGTCATCGTCTTGAGTACTATCATGTTGTTTACGACGATAGATTCAACGTATGCTTGTTGCGTGCAACATGTTGTTGCTCTTTTCAATATCGTTGAGTAAGTTTTCAATTTAACAAAAATTTTGATATACATGAAATTCAGTTAAATTAATCGATAGCAAATTTATACAACGTTTTCAGTCATCGGCTGAGAAAAGCGTTTGAACTACAAGATGCTCAGGACTTCAGATCAGACGAAATCAAGCAAAAAATTCATAACTACGTGCTTAGTTCTATTGATGTACATAATCAGTCTATTGAGTTCAGTGAATTTTGAATAAATGTTCCTCAATATATTCAATGTTTACAATTTTACTAAAATTTCAGTTTCTACTAACAGATTTGCTGATCTTCTTCAATCAACTTATACAACCTGTTTCTTCGTGTGTACTGGAGCAACTTTACTTGCTATAAGCCTTGGAACTGTCGACGTAAGGTATATTATTATTTCGAAAATAAATAAGTATTGAACATTTTTTGGCGGTTTTTCCGTAGGTAATGATGAGCGTCAATAATTACATAAATCTAGCGAGAGTAACTTTTGCATGGATGGGCATAGTCATTTATCTTTTTTACATTAGTTTCCCCGGACAGCAAATTATTGATGCTAGTTCAGATATTTTTAATTCTGCGTAAGTATAAATAAATTTACTATCAATTGTTATATTCAAATCACCACGTTTCAATGAATATTTAACATTACTTTCAGATATTTCTGTGGTTGGTACAATTTTCCCGTGAAAACGCAATATTTGCTAAAGTTCATGATGATGAGAAGTCGAAAACCATGTGTATTTACAGCTGGCCCTCTTTTGGTCATGAATATAGAAAACTGTGGTCTTGTAAGTAAATAATTAAATGAACAGAAAGATGCCAACGTTTCTTAATAAAAATCTTTTTTTTTTTTCGAAGGTACTGAAAACTGCTATGTCATATTGTACTTTCATAATCGCGTTAAGCTGATGGATTATAGAATTCATATAGGAAGACTTGATTGTTATATTTTTAAAGTTGAAATATTGTAGATATTTGGAATGTCTATATATAATATATTTTTACATTAACAGTAATCCAATTAAAAATATATATTTTTTCAAAAATGACTACGTTTCAATGTTATATATATACACACATACACACACATGATAATTTGATATTTCGGTAAATTTATTTGGCTACTATTATTTTATGCTTCTACACACTAATTTTATGGTGAAAATCTATTTTATTAAGTCTCACTGAAATTGACTGGACACATGTATAACTCAGAAAGCATATTATTTAGATCCTTAAACTTTATGGTAAGACTTTTCTCGCTAATAATCAAGCATATTTTTCAATAATTTTGGAGTTAACGCATTCAAAATTCCTTTGACGTTGAATAATTCAAATAAAAACAAAGTTTTGAGATGAATGAAACGCTTGCCTACGATTTCCGTGTAGCGCGAAACCTTCTTTCTTGCTCAAAGATTATGAGATAAGAAATGTATTCCTCTTGTTCAGCGCTTGAGCCTCGCTCCCTGATATTTGTGAGAGCACGTGCCTTGCGTCGAGTTCACGAACACTCGGCTTTTTCTTCTATAGTGAAAGATCGTTGTGGTCGATAATTTACATCGTAATGAGAGGATTTAAAATTTTTCTCTCGAGTTTGGATTTTGAAATTTCATTCGGGCGAATTCCGTTAAGGGTGGAATAGAACGCGGCGGATGTGAGAAGAGTAGGTCACATGATAATTTGAAGACTAACTATACGGGGACTCGAGTGAGTTTTAGCGATAGCAGTAAAAAGTTTTGAGCTTTTTTGTGGTGAGTAATTTGCACGAGAATGATGAACTCATATTCTCTTTTGTTATCATACAAGCAAGACAGATCGTTAACTATAAGAAAGCTTAATGAAAGTCGTTTTTAGTAGATACAAGTTATAACAGTTCACTATTTAGTAGACAGATAAGTATATTTTACTTTTGATAAATTATTTTTCAATGAGATTAATTTTCCCTTCCTGGAAAAAGAAACCTTTTTTAATTAAGACAATAGCAACAATCGGAGCAGTAATTTTGTTCGAAGTAATTTTAATGGCTACTAGTTCCATCTGTTCGTCAAGTTTGAAGTTACTTAAATGCCTTATGAATCATGTATCAGTCGAGTATATACTATGTAAGTTGAGTGCAGAGAGAATTCTCTTATTTCACGGAAGATGTCGTTAGTTTCCAGAGATTTGCATGGCGTAAGGTAGGCATGTTTGTTATCGATGCTGCATGTATATCGCTAGTGAATGTTTTGTTTTTATATGCTAATTTCAGTGCCGGTGCTAGGTCAACTGACGCCCTGGGCAAAATTATCATCGGCGCCCCATGTAAGGCCGTGACATTTTTAAAAAATTTAAGCGATATGGTACAAATATTCTATTAGATTTAAAAAAAAAACTCTTAACTACACAAAGTGA
>JAYJLV010105233.1:0-11702 GCA_036873485.1 Torymus texanus | reverse complement strand
CGGTCATCATTGGATTCCTCGTTAAAAGTTACTTCGGAAATGACCTTGAACTTCTTCAGAAATACTATCTGAGAAAACATGCAGACGTCCCGGGACTTAATTGACACCCTGTATAAGGCGGAAAAGAAATTTCTATGTTACTTTCGAAATTATCTGCATCTCGCAATAGCGCCGATAGGAATGGAGCAAGATTTGACCGGAAACCTTAAACCTTTAGCAAAGCTCTCGGTCACGAAATTAGCAGTCGAGCAAGTATCTAATAATACGCGAGCTTGAATGTAATTACCGGTATTAGTTGTTATACGAGCAACCGCGCTTGTAATGAGTTGAGAACGGGAAACTGGATAGATTGTGCTAAAGGTTGATTGTACGATTAATCATTGTAAAGCTGCCGGAGGATCTGCCTTCGCTTACGCTGGAGCTGTGAAGATAGAATGTGAAAGGTCATTGTGGAAACGACCGCACTGTCTACCGCCGGGATACACGCATTCGCCGTTATGTGCCCGCAAGCATTTTCTACAGAGTCCCTTGCAAGGACATACGTTCATCGCTGTTGACCTACCATCTTTAAAAAGTCACCTCATTTGTGAAGCGGATGAGAAGCCCCACGCTTGATTGGAAATCTGCGTTGCGAAGACCCTGGAACCTGAATCCGATCGCTTTGCTTTGCCTTCACTCATGTTACGTTCAGAGCACCGTTTGGATGTTGTTGAAGATCGTTCCTTGACAGCATTCTGCTCCAAAGCGCGCAACCGAAACTATGTTTCGTTAAGAAATTTAAAAAACCTATCCAAGCTAGGAAGCGCATCGAGATTAAGCTTTTCCTTCCACTTTGTCTGGATGTCTGCTGGGAGTACTCGTTCGATGATACGAATGACAATATATGCGTCCGTTTTTCAACCCAGAGATTCCAGCATATTTAAATGCTGCCTAGTATCTAAAACGAGTTACCAAAGATCCTTTGCCGTTGCGGATGAAATACGAGGAGTGTCGAGAATCAAATCGAAATGTTGATAGATAATAACCCGTTTCTTTCCAGACATGCTAACTAACTGATCCCGTGCGACCTTATAGTTTCTTGCATTGACATCCAGAAAGGAAATAGCATCGGCTGCCACGCCTGACAACGCGCCACGAAGATTCAAAAACTTGACTACGTGATCTATATCAGCCCAAGCGTCAACCATGGTTTGAAAGGTATTTTTGAATGTGACCCATTAATCGACGTTGCAACAAATTCTGGAAGTTCAGCGACAGGAAGTTGCAACAATTTTTACTTTACCAAAAAAAGTAGAATTATCCATACGTTGAATCGGCATCATCATCTCGGTTACTCGTCATCGTTATCTCGTAGTAGCTGGTTGCATAGTTCTTACTCTAGCTGCAACGGCATAATAGTCGTTCTGGATCTCCTCTAATTGACCTAGGCCCGTATTATTTGGATAAATAACCGCCAGCTCGTCGTGCAATTCTTCATAAGCTGAGAACAATTCGGTCAACCTTCCCATTTGGGATTTTAGTCTCGAGCGCTTCTGCGCAATAACTTCAATTTGGCTCACTATGACGCCGAAAAAATCAGAAAAATAGAAGAGGGGTCTAAATCTCAAAATTGATTCGCTGAATTGACGGAATTTAATAAAAGAAAAAACTAAATAAAAATATCGCAAAATCGAAAATTGAATAAATAAAATAAGAATAAAACAGAAGATAAAAACTTAAATAATCAAAATTTACGCAGCGAAATTTATGAAAGAAAGAATAAATGTGAAGAAGAAAAAAATCTAAATCTAAAAATTTAATATAAGTGATGCGAACTACGTCACGCGTTTTAAATACAAACAGAAACAAAATTCAAAGAAACGAAAAATTAAAATTGTGAGTTCAATTTCTAATTGATAGAAAATCGCGGTAATAAATTTTTTAGCCAAATAACCTATAAAAAGCTCCGCAGGGGTAACTCTTTTCAATCTCACATCTTGTGCAGCTAACAAGGAGGGACCAAGGAGTTTGGGTCACGGATTTTCATGAAACTTTGACAGGGGGCTTCTTTTACCATAAAAACAGGCGTCATAAAGGCTTTTAGGCCAATGGGCTTTCTGTCAAAAGATACAACTATGGGAAGTTACACATTTTAGCTCTTTTTGCTTATTTTGTGGTTTTACAATGCTCGCATTCAATCATATGCCCATCACTTTATATGTACTTATCCACTCTCCTATTACATATAAGATAAATACATGTTATTTTATTAAGTACATTCATTTTATAATTGACTCTTTGACCGCCTGACGTATACGCACACCAATATAAATAAAGCAATGATATTCTTTCCAACGAAAACGATACACATACGTGACTTGCCACAAGCAATGTAATCTACACGCGCGCGCTAATACCTGAAATTCGCACTCAGGAGGAATTAATGTACGAATTATGTTATCGTAAGAAATATTTAATACATGCAATTGGCTATCCATGCTCTTTCACGGAAAGATGCAAATGACACTATGCGTTCGTTATACTATACTTTAAAAATTCACACACGTGATACACGAAATAATCCACTTACGCGTACTCGTAAAAAAAACTGGCGCGAAATATTGTTAGTACACAATACTGAAACGCAAGAGAAATATACGTCACTCACGACAAAAGCATACCTAGCTTTGTAGGATCATTTTCTTCTGATGCCACGGACGGCAGCTTGGATGAGGGCTCCCGGGTGGCGACGCCGGCAATGATCGGTGATGATTCCTCGTACCCTCTCCTCGCTCGATGATGAATTGCTCCTTGACTTTATGTGAGGCTTTGAAACCTCACAGGAGGCACCAAAAAATGTCGCGACAAGATCGAAGCACCGGGCTTCTAATATTGAGATTAAATTATTTGGATTGAATGGACGCGTTAGAAATGGAAATAAAATAAAAGACGTGAATTGGGGATGAATACCGTGGAAAAAGTCTTGAAAACGACTTAAAAAACGTCGTGCAAAATTTATTTGTAAAGTACAATTAACACAAAATAAACCAAATATAATTTAATTCGTACGAATTAAAAATGAAGCAGACGAAAGGTGTGTGCGTGTAAAACAACGACAATGCCGCGAGCGGCCTCCAGCACAAATAAATTTAACGAAAAAGGTGTTCCTACGCGCGACGCCCCGTCCCGCCAGAGAGGCACGTTACGCGACCTAATCGCGAGCTAACCTTCACTCTCACATGATTGATTCCAAAATTTCAACAAAAACCCAATAAAAATTTAATTTAAATTTAAACGCACGCTGACTATTAGTAATTAATCGCGAAAGAAATGGCAATCGGCGACACGAGGAGATGCACCGTTTCCGACGCGAGACTTTAACTGTCAAAATTGAACGAAAGATATTGCTCGGTCAAGGGCTTCGTCGCAACTAATTACAGCGGCGCGCTCTCTCTCTCTCTCTCGTTCTCGCCCCTCTCTCCCCTTCCGAATCTTTTTATATTTACATCTCCGTGCCTTACAACACAGCTACAAGGCGCGAACTGATCAATCTCCCCTTCATCACTCAATAGAGCGGAGTGAGATACTAGCCGCGCTCTGCCGGTCCGATCCTAACCGTCACGCTGTTTGCGGTAAAGCAAAAAATAATCGCGTTATGATTTGCGTTATGAACTTCCCGGCGAAAACGTTTTGCGAAGGAACAGGTATTTTTTTTCTCTTAGAGCTGGAAATAATTTTTGTTGCAATTGTTTCCGTACTAAGCATCCTTTGTAACTTGTAGGTTCCGTCACAGTTAGCGCATGTAACTTCTTTAGTTTTTTCTTTTATTGGACAGTCTTTAGTTAAGTGACTTTTAATTAGGACTCTTAATTAGACTTGGATTTTAAAACAGAAAGTTTTTGTATGACCAAAACTTTGACATTTCATACATTGTGGTATTTCTCTTTTTTTACGAGGCGGTTCAAATTTAGCGGTCGTATTTAGTAATTTATTAATTTGATAGATATCTTTATTGTATTCATTCGTTGACAATTCTATAAAGAAACGCTTCTGCTATTTGTACGTCACATTTATGTATACAGAGTATATACATATATAACGAAATATAATTTCTCTAGTCAGATGTTAAAACAAAACAAACATCACAGCCACGTGTTTTGAAACTTATTCTCTGAATCAATGTACTTTACATCTGACGTATGAATAGCAAGAGCCATAAAGAAAAGTCGGAGTGCTTTTTATGTAAATCTATCTTTTATATTTGTTATTCTAATAACTTTGTGCCCGAATTCTTCAATTTCCGTTTTTATCTCATTCGGCTCTACAGATGGGTGAATATTATTCGAAACGATTTTATAGCTTTTATCTTGTTTTCGTTGATGTGTGAAAAATTGTGTGTTTCTTTTCTTTTATTCTTCTACTATTGTTATATATTTTTCAGATATACTGGGCATTATCTTGACTTTATTATTCGGAAGTATTTTTAACGTACAATTCTTTTCTGCTATTTTATCTAATAGAGATTTTAACAGTAAAATATCTTCTACACCGCTAACGATTATTGGAGGTGATTTTGTAGTACACTTTGTCAGCAGATTCAATAGTCTTCTTTGCTTTTTGTTTATCGTCTTCGTCCACTTTCTTTTCTTGTAGAACATTAAATCCATTATGAGTTTCTATTGGCTTATTTAGCCAATCGTCATCGCCAATACCAACGTTGGTCATCGCTACTATTGAATTTTTATGTTGGCGTTAAAGTGATATCTCTATTGATTTTGGACACACTTGCCATTTTTATATTAACGAAAGTAGAATTGTTGGTGGGCAGTTTTAGGATTCACTTTTAGAAATAGAAATTTTGCACTGGTTGGAGCTTTTTCTTACACACAGTAACTAATGTACGTTACATTCAATACAGAGTAGGCAACAATGAAAACCTGAAAATAACTCGTAATAGCATATGATATCGTTTAAAATAAAATATTTGCTACCACCCATTTAATTATTGCACTAACATATTTGTTTAATTAATAATAACTATAAACAACATTATATAAGGCAAAACCCGTATAGATTTAACTTCACTGGCGAATTTTATGCATTACTTTATTACAGTGATATCTACTAAAGTAAATTAATAAATACATTATAGAAATGCGAGTACTATTATTTATAAGAAAACATCAAGCAAACATTACGGAATGCATAGAGTGAGAGAGAGGGGAATATCTTTTTCTCTCTCATCTTCTTACTTCGTCCCACAATGAAGCGCTCTCTCTCGCACTTAAGGAAGGATACGAGCCGACGAAAAACACCCTAGAGAAGGGATGAGCGCTCGCTCTCTCTGTTAAAGCATAGGGTTCTTCCCTCTTATTAAATGGAGTTACAGAAGTCGAATATGGCTATTCTAGCTACGTTTATCCCTTTACCAGAGTAGACTGCCAACAAACTTTTTATTATACCAAAAACCAAAATCTCCCTATCTTATACCCAAACCCCACCGAACTATAAAGTAAAGCTCCAGAAGTGGAATTCAAGCGACGGTCCCGCTAATCTTGATGAAAATCTACTTAAAAATCCACGTAATCATAAAAAATTTATCCACATTTAAGTTTCGGTGGACATCTAGTAAAATCTAGGTAATGGATAAAATTCACCTAATAGTGGGTAGAAATCCAAGCAAATATGCCACTAGACCTTAATAAAAATCTACGTGAAAATCCACGTAACCACCAAAAAGTCACCCTTATAGGCCTACTTAATTTTAAGTGGATATCTAGTTAAATATCTAGGTTATGGACAAAATTCACCTAATAGTGGATAGAAATCCAAGCAAATATGCCACTGGACCTTAATGAAAATCTACGTAAAAATCAACATAATGACAAAAAATCCACCGGTAGTTCTACATAATTTTAGGTGGATATCTAGTTATTAATCAAGGCTATGGATAAAAAATTTCATTTGAAATGCATAGAAATCCAGGCGAGACCCCTATGTGTTTTGATAAAAATCAACGTAGTAATTCACATTAAGGATTGGAATCTACTCGTAACTCCACATAAATTCAGATGGCTATCTTGATAGAAATCCAGTTAGTATCTTAAATCTAGTCAAAAGTATGTAGGACTCCACTTAAAATCTTTTTAAATATAAACTGGATGGCGACATGGATCAGAGTAGGAATCTAGCTAGGAATCCTACTGAAATATTTGTGGAATCCACTTGGAACCAGCTGGATTTTTCCATGCAAAAAATTGTACGTAAATATAATTAAAAATAGGTTGATATCTACGTAAAATCCACTTCAGGATCGATGATAATTCATGTAAAAATCTCTTTAGATGACTGGAAATCCACTCAATCTTCCACTTAACCATCACTACATTCCAATGCAAAAATTTTACGTAAAAGTAGTTGGACGTCCATGTACATATACAGAAATAGGAATGATTACATTTATAAACCGATTGAAATCGATAAAAGTTGCTTCAAGATTAAAGCCTGATCCAGGTAATACTCTTTCGCGATACGTAAAACTCCACTTAATCTCCTCGTTAGATTTCCATGCAAAAATTTTAGGTAAATTTAGCTGGATATCCACTTAAAAATCCTGGAGTTGGGGTAAATCCATTTAAAAATAGATAGGAATCCACGTGCTATCTCCTTCATTTGTTCACACAAATCCAGGTAATAATCCTTTCATAGGTATGGAAATCTACAAAAAATAAGTAGGATTCTACGTAAAAATCCACTTAAATGTATGTTGAATAAATGTGTTTTCGGTGGGGTGATTAAATAAATAGGCAGAGGATACTTAGTGATGAGGTTTATTTATCCGTTCGGAGTTTGACGAGCGAGAGAGCGCGAGTCGACCGCTGCCGCAGGGACTCGTACGACTCGTACAGAGGGGACACTTACACCAATATGTATGTCCGTGAGTCGCACGCTACGGCTAGGTGTCGAAGTACGCGAGCTATTGTTTACATGATATTGTACAATATGATATGTATGCATTTAATACGCCTCCTTACATTCATATTGTACATAACTATTTTACATTTAGTAATTTTCTAAATTTAGTAAATTTTTCCTTACATAATGCCTTAGTAAATATATCGGCTATATTATTATCTGTATTAATTATAACAACTTCAATTTCCTTTTGTTTAACACTTTCATGTACAAAGTGATAATGAATTTCGACATGCTTAGAATTTTTTGTAAAATTACCATGATTTGCTCGCACCGGATATATTGATCGCACCGGAATTATCCTCATAGACTTTAATAGGTTCCTTAATATTTACATCAAACATTCTTAACAAATCTTTTACATACTTTAATTCACTTACAACTTCAGACAATGCAACATACTTAGCATACGTCGAAGCTTTTGTTACACATTTTTGTTTCCTAGATTTCCAGTTAATCACAATATTAAATAGTCTAATTACATATCCTGATGTAGATTTCCTATCATTATTGTCTCCTGCCCAATCAGCATCTACATAACAATCAATTAAATCAGATTTCTCATTTCTCTTATATTGCAAACTTAATTCTTTAGTTGAGTATAAATATTTCAAGATCCGTAAAACATATTTCCATTGCGTTTTATTAAAACAATTCTGAAACCTACTTAAATAATTAACACTGTGACTTATATCAGGTCGTGTACCTGAACTAATGTACAATAAAGCGCCAATTAAGTTTCTGTATTTTATTTCCGTTTCACAATTTTCAGCTTTTTTGATTTTTAGATTTGTCTCCATAGGAGTACTATATAGTCTACTTTCTTCTATTTTATACTTGATTGCTAATGATTCTATATATTTTGTTTGTCTTAATTTCATTTCGTGTTTTGAATAATCATAATTAATGTTAATTCCAAGATATTCTTTTATTTCACCTAAATCTTTCATTTTAAATTTATTTGCTAAACATTTCTTTATATCTTGAATTTTTCTTTTACTCTTTCCACAAATTAATAAATCATCCACGTATATTAATAAGTAAATTATATCATCGTCTCTTCCAAGAAAATATAAGCATAAATCTACATTATTTCTCTTAAAGCCTATTCTTATGGCGTATTCATCAAAGCACTTATACCAATCTCTTGGACTTTCTCGCAATCCATACAATGCTTTAAACAATTTTAACACTCTGTTGGACCCATCCTCATAACCTTTAGGTTGATTAACATATACCTCCGTTGTCACTTTACCATTTAGAAAAGCAGTCTCTACATCCATTTGCTCAATTATTAGGCTATTTTGACAACAATATGAGAATAAGATTTTTAAAGTTTGATTTTTCACGACAAGAGAGTATATGTCGTCGATTACCTCTGTTTGTTGAAAACCTTTTACGACTAATCTAGCTTTGTATCTACCATCTGATTTTTTTGTATATACCCATTTAACATCGAGTATGTTTTTTCCTTCTACTCTATCTACTAATTTCCACGTATCATTTTTATTTATTTATATATTCCATTTCTTTACTCATGGCTTCTTGTAAATTTTTACTATCTTTGCTGTGCATCGCCTCCTCAAATGTATACGGTATATCTACAATACTAAAATTTACAAAAATGTTATAAGTTTCCGGCTCTGGGTATTTTACAGTAGCTTTTCTTTCGCCTTGCGATTTACGTGGAATTTTCTGTTCTAGTTTTCCTTTTTCTTCGTCCGATTCGTCCGCACTCTCGAAAACATTGTTATCCGAATCATTATCACTATCATTACTTTTTCTTCTACTTTCCCCGAGGGTGGAAGTAGAAGGAAATGTATATTTGGACTAATCCTCATTGATGTCAAGACCTATGCATTTTACATTTTCTTCAATAAACTCTACATGTCTTGCAACTACAATGTTATTGTGTACATGGACTCTATATCCTACTTCGCTATAACCAAGTAAAATTCCCATGTTAGCTTTCTTATCCGATTTCGAACTTCTTTTTTGCTCCGGGTTCCTTATAAAAACTTTACTCCCGTATAATCTTAGATTTTTAACGTTCGGTCTTTCTTTAAAAAATATTTCGTACGGTGTTTTTCTCTCAATTGTATTTGTTATCGTACGATTTTACAAGTACGTCGCCGCGTAAAGTATCTCGGGCCAATACTGTTTGAGTACATTTGCTTCTTCACGTAAGTAACGTGCCATGTCCATAATAGTCCTATTGAATCTTTCCGCGGTACCGTTTAACTCGTGTACATAAGCAGGACAGTTATTTAAAGTAATACCTTTTTCGTTTGCAAATTTATAGAAGCGATTATTCAAATATTCTTTTCCATTGTCACACCTCGAAATGTTTACATTCTTACCTGTTAAGTTTTCGCATTCATTTATATACTATAGTAAGCTATCGAAAACTTCGTCTTTAGATTTTATACAACAAATTTTGGTTATTTTACTATAATCACCGATAAAAGAAACAAAATATTTTTCCCCATTAAGTCCTGTAGTTTTAAATGGACCGCAAACGTCAGTATGAATGATTCTAAACTCTCTTTTGCTCTATGTCTATTATTTTCGAACGGCAAATTGTGCATTTTATTTTCAATACAGATTTTACATTTCATAAATTCCGTTTCTAATTTTCTCGGAATACCGTTAAGTAACTGTTGTTTACACATTGTATTCAAATAACCAAAATATATGTGACCTAGCACTCTATGCCACCTTTCCTTTTGACTCATGTTATTATTTCGATTGGCACTGTTTTCAAAATTTATATTCTTGTCTAGCTTGCTTTTCATTTTATACGTACCGTTAATTTTAAACGCTATTGCAATCATTTTATTATTACTATAAAAAATTTTTGCTACATTTTCTTTCAGAGTTAATTTATTCTTATTATCCGTTAATTTCCGACACTAATAAGATTCATATTCATTCCTTCAGCAAAAAACACGTTTTTAATTTTAACCTTATTTTGTTCTCCGAAGGTCACAAAATACGTAGACACGTCCTAATTTTGTCACTTTAACAGATCTATTATCGTCTAAGTAAATATTCACCGGTTCCTTCAGAGTTATACAATTTTCAAAAAATGCGTCATTATTTATTATATGGTCTGAACAACCGCTGTTGAGCAGCCACTCTATATCATGATTACGTAACCTATTTGTTTCATCGCTCTGCGCCACATATGCCGTCGTTACTACCCAGGCGCTGGCTCCGTCGCTGCTGTATTCGCCCCTGCTGACTCCTTGCTGGCTGCCCTGACCTCTGTTTCGGTTACGTCCTCTGCTGTAGCTGCCTCGGCCGCTTCCTCCGCGTCCTCTGCCACGTGTTGACCCTTGCCATGATTCGCCGTTGTAGCTTGCATTCTCTGGCAAAATTTCCGGGCTTGTTGCATTTATAATATGCTTCTTTGTTTGCGGCAAATGCGTTCGAATTTCTTTCGTCTCTGTCCTTCTGGTTTTCAATTTCTGCCAATGTTATCTTGCTTCTTACGTAATCTGCAGTTCGATCCGTTTCTTTTAGTGTATCTATTAGATCTCCTATGTAACTGTATGACTCTGGCAATGCATTTAACATATAATTTAATTTCTCTTTTTCATTCACTTTTGCACCTGCGCCTCTTAACTCATTGATTAACTTTTCAAATTCATTGTAGAATGGTTCGGGATAACTAAACTTTTCAAGTCTTATTTTATGTAGCTTATTTCTGTAGACAATTTGTAACGCTGTTGACTCCTTCAAATACATTTCATCAAATTTCTTTATCATTCCGTATGCCGTTTCTTCGTCTCCAACAAATTCCAATTGCTTATTTGATATAGCACTATAAATGTAATTCAATGCCTTTAAATCCTTTCTGTTCCATACTTCATTATCTGTAGCCATTCTTTCTCTTTTTATAACTTGTAACACGGCAAATTTATTTCCCCATATACCGCGCTATTAAACTCGCCCTGAGGGCTAATTTTATCACGACTTTACTCTAATTAATTTTCTATCACGTCACCCTATTTCATTCCCGGCACAAGTTCGCGACCGATTTTATTGGTAATGGGCGCCTAGTCGCGACGGCACGGTACTCCGGCTGCTCTCGGCTCAGACTCTGGCGATCTCTCGGCGTTGGTTCGTTACCGACGGACGACCTGGGGACGGTCGCAACCCGCGGAGACAACTTTCCTGGAACCTATATGAAAAATTACGCGAAAACTACTAGGTAGGACGCAGCACACACATATACAGGAGAAGGCAAAAATAAAACAATACCGCACCTGCAAAATTTACACACGAAAATACTCGTCGCTTTATTTATTCCACTTCCAACAACTCAATCCCGCATCGCACAATTCCCGGCACTAATCCTCCTTTACTGGCACGCACGCACGCACTCGGGAATGGCCGCGATCCCGGTTCACGGCACAGAGAGAGAGAGAGAGAGAACGCGCACACCTATTAAAAAAATGGCACGTCGGGGAGCGAACTATGGCTCGCCGATAATAATCGAATCGACTCACCCACTCTGGTCGTTCTTCGGCCAAATTCCTCCGGCTCTCACAACTCTCCTCCAACAGCTTACTCCTCTTTCACCTCGCCAACTACTAATTACTCCTACTCTCTCAATCTAAACTTGCTCACTACGTCTATGTCCCTTACTGGGTGAACACAGAATGCCCGAGCACTTCGCATGTGCTCGATCACTTCCTTCTTCTTCATCTATTGCGTCACTCTCTGTCTCTCTCTAGCTAATT
>JAYJLV010105222.1:0-11703 GCA_036873485.1 Torymus texanus | reverse complement strand
TGGATCAAAATTTTTCTGGGCAGAGGGGGTGTCGCGTTGACAGAGAATGCCCCATATATATATATATATATATATATGTGTGTGTGTTAAGTGAATAAGAAAACAAATATGCTGGTAGGTTCTGAAAAATGAAATTGTTGAAATCATGAAGTTTCATTTTGCGCTATTAAATAATTAACATTGCAGAGATGATATGCAAAAGATAATAATTTGCTTTTAGTAGTAATATAAAGAACGTTACGTTGTTATCGTTAAAAGCAGCAAAATGTTTAACCATACAATTTTAATAATACCGAGATCTGCATGTATTTTTATTTTAGGTACAAGTGCACTGTTATTCAAAATAGATTAACCTGAAAAAATTTACGTATATTTACATTTTCATTTGTTTTTAAAAAAGATTTTTAATAAAGGTTTGTAACTTTATATACATTTTCTTTTGACGCTACGAACTTTCCACAAATAAATCTTCAAATACAATTTGACCCGTTTTAATCGAAGATATCGGATGAATGGTGAATTACTTTGTACTCTAAATGGAAATTTATAAATCAATACTATAGACATTCACCTTTTTTATTTTTACACATTCAAATCGATAGTTCGGCAAAAACTTGCAATTCTTCACTATCTAAATAAACGAAAATTCTATAAATTTATTGGATAACAAGTTGAAAAGCATAACTTATAAAAACATTTGGATCTGACTATCTGAATGTTAAAAAACTTTAATAATAGCTAATGATCGCACAGAAAAAAAGAATAATTTGTTCTCTGATTTAATCAAATTTTGTTCCCAGTTTGAACCAGTTTCTTTCATAAATTTATGAGTATAGCTATACGTTTGGATACACAAAGTTTTTCGTCGGGAACTTCCTCAAGGCTCAAACATAATTATCTCTATCAACTTCTTATTTTATTCGTTAGCCTACAAAGAGTTAAAGTTATTTTTATCAACTTTTATGGAAAATTTTCCTTGTACGATGTCAGTACTGGCACTTTAATTAAAGGTTACAGTCATAAGCTGACGGGAATGAATCATACTAATTAAATGTAATTAAAATTAATAGACTAAAAGCTTACTCAGTCAACGGTTAACGTATGCTTCAATGTATATGTTCCATTGGATGATTGGTCATACCTGAAACAAAAAATTTCAAAATATTAATAACAAATACGGATGGCGAAAAATTATTTTTTCACATTACGTATACAAATAATAAAACTGTTCCTATCTCAATGTCATTCGAATGAATTTCATTTAAAATGTAATATACTGCGAATAATATTTTCATCTCATACACAATATGCATTAAATATGAATTGATTTTTGAATGTAATTAGTACGTCGATGCTAAAATTAATTATAACGTACATAGAATATTAGTGTATACCGAATTGTTTTTTTTGTAATACCATGTTGATTCTTTCACGTTGCAAAGTAAAATTTTCCAATTTGATTGGTGTTTAACATGTTTCATTCAAATCATCAAATAAAAACATCGTTTGATTTGTTTGTAAAGCCAGATCATAATAATCAGAAAATAACAGATCTCTCATTTTTTATTTATAAGAAAAAAAAACATTTTTCAATTTCCAAACGTAAAATAACATACAAGCACCGGCCTACAGCGAAATGAGTGGTATTATATCATTTTACATATATCTCTTTATTTAAAACTAATTTGAATCCATGTATGGTATACACGACTGTGCTTTTACATTTTTATTGAAAATTAATGCTGAAACGTAAAGCGCGAGGGTTGGGAATATTCAAACAATGGCCTACCGTTAATAAATATTTTTTATTTGAGAAATACAACGCTTTCATTTTTTTGACGAGTTGGAAATATTTTGATACAAATATTTCCAAAAAAATGTACATTTAATTTTACGCTTGTAAAATATCGAAAATATTGAATTGTATGTATTGCTCCTTTTTCAGGTAAAACTGATAATGTTACAAAATATTGGAGATTAATTTTCACCGTATTTTTTTCATGAAATCAGTATATTTGTAACAGATAATTCTTTATATATAAAATGTTAACCTGATAAAAATATATTTGCTTGCATCTCTACAATCACATATACAATCCTTAAATTAATTAAAAAATACATATATTTCTTATTCAAACCAAAATTGGCTTTTCAGTAAAGGATTGCAAAAAATTTTCAAAAATAAAAGCTTGAAAGAAAAAATTTAATCACCAAATGCGCCGAGTTACTACCTCCAGTTCAGATAAATTACAAACCCTCGTCTCTCACAAAAACTCCGCCCCCTCCACAACTTGCACAGCTACGCTTACAAGCGCACCTACCAACCCACCCACCCACCAACCCACATACACATTGCACACATACTCGTCCATTTTAATTCGCGAATAATTTTCGACCAGCGTCGGAAGTGATTCAATTTAAGTTACGTGCCACAAGCGAATTTGCGGAGTTTCGCGCGCGCGCGTACGCGAACTTCAACTTAATTACCGCATAGCAACGATATTACCCGTTAAAGTGGCCGCGCGTGCGCGCAACTCTTTAATGTCTCTCACTCGTTCTATCGCTCTTTCTCTCTCTCTCTCTCTCTCTCTCTCTTTCCTTCAGACGAAAAATCAGGCCTAAGCCGCGTGAAGATCGAACGTCTTGCAAGCGCGCGAGCGTTCAGGGGTTGATGGTGATGGATCGCGCGCTTTTAGCCGAGCTCGAAGGAGAAGTTCGTTAGGCGAAGAAGGAAGCGGTAAGAGAGAGAGAGAGAGAGAGAGAGAGAGAGGAGATCGCGCGACAGGGCGAAATGAATATAGCTATCGGAAAGCGCATTAGCCGATAATGAATGTATCTGAGAGGAAGAGGAGGGACGAGGAAACGGGGAGGAATGGGAGAATTTATTTTTTTTTTAGGAAAGTATCGAGGGAGATGGAATAGTCCGTTAGGAATTTTAAATGTGGGTGTCTTACCAGGGGTTTGTTAATTTATGGGGGGTTTTATGGTTGAATGATTGATTTTTCAGCGTATTCAATTTGTGGAATGTACGAAATTGCAAATTATTGTAGTAGCTCTTTAGGAGTACGTAGGGGTTGGGTTTAAAGCTGTTTTTTTTGCGGCAAAATAATTAATGGAAGAGTTTTCTTAGGAATTTTGTTTTTGAATTCTTTAAATCGTTTCAATTTTCTTATTTGTACATTTTAAAAATTAAAATTATCTTTAAAATGTCGGAGATAAAAATAGTATGCCACAATAAATTTTGTAAAATATTATATTTTCAGGACAATCAACGTTACATAAAAAATTGAACCTTGTATAGGTATTTTATATGTAATAATTTATATTTTATGATCTAAAAAATAAATAAATGCTCCAATCTAAAATTTGAAGCCATTAATTAATTTACAGTTGATATTTTTATACAATGTAAAATTAATATAGAATAGCTTAAAGACAAAAATGAATTATTCGTTTAAAAAGTAAATTTAACTCCTTAGTATTTCAAAATACATAACATAAAAATCTTTTGACAATACCATTTTATTCCAATGGTTATCAGTCAAGCTAAAACCTTCGTAAACTTCTGATGTAATTATTTCATTTAGAATGAATTAATTAAAGAAGCATCTATACTATAAACAGTGTATTAACAACCTTGGAATTCTTTAAATCTATCTTATTTTCAAAGCCAAACTGCATTTTATATTTGAAGCATAATATAATATAATAATAACTTATACTCTTTATACCCAGAACTAAACAAATGAAAGTAGATACACTCAAAGTACAGTCAGCCATCCCCACCACGTTGAAAACCACAATTTTTTCCATAAAATTCTAAAGACCATTTCCTCTAATCCACCTCATCCAGCTTCGATCCAACTTTAATTACACCCCCACATCGTCTCTGTCCACCCACTCCACACACGTGTCTAGCCATATATACACACATAGTCTACCCCCATAGGTCTGTAGCAGCAGTAGCATCGGGCGCGCGAGCTACGGAGGCGACGCCGCGCGCACAATGCGCATCGCGCCTCCACATATCCTCTCTCTCTCTCTCCCTCTATCTCTCTTGCTCTCTCTCTCTCTCTCTCTCTTAGCCGTGCGCGCTCAGGGCGCTCGTCACGCGCGGAATGCGAAGGCGTCCGGGTGCGCGCGGCATCCCCGGCTTGCGCTGCGCCGCCGCTGCTTTGTGTGCGCGAGTGAGCGAGAGCGCACGGCGTCTCCGAGAGGCTGGATCGATCCACCGGCGCGCGCGCGCGAGCCTGGAGGAGGTGGAGGAGAGTAAGAGAGGAGGAGAACGACGACGACGACGACGACGACGACGTTTGTTTCGAGCGCGAGGAGAGTTTGAGAAAGAAGAGATGTGGTTCAGCAGAGCACTGGGCGAGATGGGTAATTGGGACGTGCGAGTGGCATTGTGGGTTTGGGAATGGTGAGGGTTTATATATATGGGTGATGGAGTGAGGAAAAAGGTAGAGGTTTGGAGGTGTGAAGAGAAAGATATTGTTGTAAATGGTAAAGTTTAGGGAAACGATGGAATGAGATTTGACCAGAATTTAGTAATAAGAGGAAATGATATAACAGTTTTGTGATTTTTGTTGCATAGTAGTCTTTTGTTTTCTAAGTGATGGCACAAATTTGATAGGTCTCAATTAGATGAAACTATCAAATTTGCTGGTAAAAATCTAACTTTTGAAAATTAAAGGTACAATTGTATCATTTGATGTAAAAGATTCCTTGAGTGACAAATTGTTTGGGCATTTTATGCAGTAAATAGGGATTTAAAGTTTAATTCAAGATTATAAAGTACAAACGCATTGCTTCGTAATGAAGCTATTTGCTTTGAGATGAAGCGTAAAGTTTCTTTGTTTGCAATTAAATGCGCTAACTAGTCTTTCGCGTTGAAAGCTTCCGTAATTTCTATAATTGTTATATATTTATAGTATTAGTTTTACGTTGTCAGTTTACAGTTTATATTTATTTCAGAAGAAAAAAATTTTCAAGTATACAAATGTTTCAGGCTGAAAAATTTAAAAAAGAAAATTTCTGACTAAAAATCTAAAGAGGTTACGAATTGTCAGTAATCTACATTTTACCTAGAACAGCATTTTCTCCAAGAGGATTTTCAAAGAAAAAATATCTTCACTATCTTATAATGAAAGCTAGCGCGTTTACCAGCTTTACTTCCGGAACAAATCCAATTAAGCTATGATACGAATTTCAGGAATACATTCAATTCAACCTTACCTTTGACTTTTGAAGATTATTAATCAACAAATCAGTTTAAGAAGAAAGAAAATTTTCGTTGATTCTTCGAGTTTTGTATTCAAGCTCTTCATCAGAGTAATAAGTTAATTTGAAAGCTAATTAAGATTATAAGCAGTGACTTATTTTTCGCCTTTTAACGAAATGAATAATACCGCACGGTAATATAGAGGATCCAGCGTGAATTTCCAAAAGAAAAAGAAAGACCATTCATTCAATAACTAACAAAATTAACCTAGAAACAAACTTTAACATATCGTAATCCAGTGCCCCTAATCCAACTCAGCTAAACTCGCAGAAACACCAAGTCACTGGCAAAGATGACCATTAATTAATACTCCCATCGCAGATACCTCGATCCGCGTAGATTACTCTCTCTCTCTCTCTCTCTCTCTACCATCCCGGAAATACTACTGCGGGGCATTGAGCACACATATATACGCACATATACATATACATACACAGACAGACAGACGCGAGGCGGTCAATTCGAAACTTTCCGAGCGTGGGACGATCGACCGAGAGACAAGTTGCTGGACAGTTTCTCACCTACAGAGGGAGAGAGAGAGAGAGAGAGAGAGAGAGACAGAGAACACTTCGCACGCGAGCGCGAAAGGTCCAAGTTCGAATTTCGAATTTCAAGACTCTACTGCTGTACCACGCGGGTATAAACCAGCAGCTGCGCTATTTAATCTCACCGGTGGTTTTAACGACGTGACTGAAGCTTTGACCGATGCTTTTACTTGATTAGTTTTAGCTCGATGCACGATGGCCGTTGATTTTAGGTCGGCGAGTGGTAAGTTGATGTATATTATGTTTTTTAAACAATATTTTTTTTTTTAGGAACTAGGTGAGTGTGTTGGAAATTTCGATGGAGAAGGTAATCAAGTTCGGTGCTCTAATATCAATCTGAAGTCATGTTAAATTAATTACAAATATCAATTACCGCTTTTCGTTTCCGCTCTTTCGATCAATTAGTTTCTTATTACAGCGTAATTACCGACATTTAATTAAACAATTAATTCACGTCAAAGCGTTACGATAGGGGCGGTCAATGTAGTGTAATAAAGTGCTGGATGAAAAAGTAAATGGTTTTTTTTGTCGACGGGAAGAGAAACAATTTTTAATAAACGCGTTGAAGGTAAAATGGTTCAGTAATAGGTATTTAAGGAATGCTTTTCTGGCCTGTGCAACAATAAAGTCATTGTAAATTAATTATGAACGATTTATACAAATAAGAAGTTTAATTTCATATATAAATGTAGGTCAGAGTTATAAATATTTCTGATTTTCAAATAAAATATAAAAGAATAAAATAAAACCACGTATTATTTTTTTTATCCGCATTACAAAATCATACTACGCTTAATCTTTCACTATTTACGTTCAAGCTTTTCTTTTATTTTCCTCTTTTATATCGCCTCTTAAACCCTCTCACTCTGTCTCTCTCTCTTTTTCTCTCTCCTATACACCCAACCCCCGTAACGACTTACTACCGACGCACTGACCCCGTCGCGCCCAATCGCCCGTTACGACGTCCGTTCCACGCTCGCGTGTATCGACTCTCTCTCTCTCTCACCGTTCCTCCCCTGCAGGTCTTCATCGTTCATCGGAGAATCTCGCCACGTCAAACACAGTCCCACACACGTGTATACGTACATGCGTACCACACATGGTACGCAGAAACCGAGAGGACCTGGCATTCAAGATCGCGCGTCTTCAAATACCCGCGAATAATTAGGTCCATTGGCTATAGGTTGTGCTCTCGCGTGCGACATACACACTGTTTGCGTCGAGTCATATCCCCCCGCGGCGGCAGTGGTGGTTGCTGCGGCGTAGGCAATTGCAGCGGAAGAGCGAGCCTCGAAACGTCATTATCCGCGGCGTCGAGGCTGCTACTGCCTGCGCTTTCGGCCTGATTGGATGATGGCGTAGCTGAGCTGCTACTACTATCGTTGTTGTCGATGAATGTAGGAAGGAGAGAAGAGGATAGCAAGAGAGAGAGAGAGAGAGAGAGAGGAATGGGATAGCAAGGCAAGCTCTTACCTTTCGAGGCGAGCGTGGTTCGGCTGTAACGGTTTTGGTCCGAAGCTTCTTTGTAGGTGGGTGTATATAGGTGGTATAGAGGGTGAAGTTACGATGCGGTGGACTGTGATAAAGGTAGAGAGAGAGAGAGAGAGTAGTCTCTGTGTAAAGAGGCAAAAGGGAGGTGAGGAGGAGAATCGAATGCCCCGCAACGTTGTAACGAATGGCGCGTTTGATGTTTTCAGAGGCGATTGTTACGATCGTGTAATGGACGAGAGCGAAGAGGTTGATTTTGGTTAAAGGGATTGTTTTGAAGGAAGTGAAGTGTATTGAAACCAAGACTGAATTGGAATTCAGAAGATTTGTGATGTAGGATTAGTTGAGTAAGTATTGTCGGATGATTGGATTTTATTTTCTGGTATATTTCGGAAAAATTTCCTTTGGAAGGAAATTCTTTGGTATATACATATTTTTTTTTTTTTAAATCGGATGAGAACTATTTGGCATTGCAGTAAAGCGATTTTTCCTAGCATATATATATATACTTCGCAAAAAATACTTTTAAACATTTTCCCGTCGAACAACAGCTCGATATTTGGAAAATTCCAAAACTTTGGATTCCACGAAATCCAGTCGTCAGCGCAGCTTTAACAATTCCAATATGATTTTGTAAGTTAATCCGTTATCTGAAATCGATGATATGTATATGTGTGTCTTTGTCTCTATGTGTATGTACACGTTCTACCATGGTAATACGGCGTGCTCTGCAGTAAATACCATTTGTTGTTACAAGTATCAGTGTCTGATCACTGTGTAACTATCGTGTATGTACATTCGAAGGCTAATCTTGTCTAACATTAAGGAAATTAATAGATGCAATATAATGCTAATGGACTGATCGGTCGGTTTAAATGTAATGGATTGATTCATGAGACTACAATGTACCATTAATGCAATCATGCTCTATTAATTGCACTAATGATTATAATATAGTTATTAATAATAAGCCTTTATGTTCCATTACAATTTCGTTATCTATTCTATCTTAATATTCTTATTTTTACCTTATTTTCTACCGAAACAATAAACAATTAAGTGAAAGACATCAGCGAGATCGTATAAGCTTAGAGTACATAAATCTGACACACACATGACTCTCCATTTCTTTTCTCTTACAAAATAACTTCTGTAAAGAGGATTTGTCTCAGACTATTGTAAGTTTTTCTCAAATACCGTGAAATGGACTCTTACTTACTACAGCCAAGTCAACTGATAGCAAACCTACAGCACATCATGCCATTAAACTCAAGAACTTTATTAGCTTTATCAAAAGAAGTAATTTTAAAAGCCCCAAAACGAGACCACGAATTTTCCTTATGAAAACAATTTCCTATCCACTAATCAAATCGTGACACAGTTTTATCAACCCCATGTATATAAACTACCGCCTAATGACTTCGCGCACGTAATGTCCTATCTCTCTCTCTCTCCACGCACACCCCGTTATACCTAGGGTCCGCTCATTAATCATTTTAAAGCCTCTCGCTTCACGACTGCAGGCCCGAAAAACGTGCGTCCGATGCGTGCACGGCTCGCTTAATTTCCAGCTGCTACTGCTACTGCAACTATATCACAACAACACCAACATGTACACATACATACGAGGAATTCATCAAAATTAAGCTTCCCTAATTTTCCCACGTCGCATCAATTTCAATTACGCGGGGGGTCTAACTTCTGCCAGCTAAATTTTCGGGCCGCGCGTATTGTTACATTCGGAAGCAGGGGAAGGAGTGAGAGAGGACCACCAAAATATCATCATATATATATACATAGTAGTTGGAGAATAGGAGGGAGGAAAGGGTATATCTTTCGGTTTTCGTTAACGAGCGTCGTCGTTAGTTTGCATCTGAGTGCAGGCGCTGTGGTGAGGCTTTGCCGGTCGAGCGGTCGGAACTGTCAAACTGTCCGACTTTTGGAACAGTTTGGGAAGGCTCTGTGGCGGTGTGTGATGAGTCAGCTGACCGGGAATGGATTTTTTGAAAGCACGCTGGGGGTGGTGGTGTGGCGGGGTGCATTAAAATACATGGGCTCGTTGTTTGGGTAAGTTTAATAAATTGGGTGATTGAGGGATAATTTGTAAATTGTTACTGGCTTTCAAAATAGTAATGGACAGTTGTGACCAAAATTTTAATGAAAATTATTTGTCTCAGTCTGAAGTCATTATTAGATTAATTGTCAGTTTCTTACATTATTTCAGTTTTATATTTTAAATATCAGGTGTACGATTCTGGTAATTAATATAAATTTTATCACTTTCGAAAGAGTGTTTTCATATCAATAATCTACACTTTATAATTCCACAATAAGAATTGACCAGACATTGAACTGTCCATGGATAGAATCAACTGGTTAATGATGCTATCATAACCACACACCAAACAAATATTTTTGAAACCGTCCAATCGTCCGAAACATATTAAAGTCAGCAAGGTATCAAAGCATTGTACTTTAAACCATACCACAGTCTTAATCAGCATCAGAAAGGACATTCAAAATGCTTATACAAATCAAACGCATCTCCGCATCCCATCATCTCGCCTTACAATGAATATTTCATACCTCTCCGACCGGCGACGCAACAGACCACCACCACCACCACTACCATTCACCCTTCCACGCCCGAAAAATCTCATTATCATTTTCCGCCAAGTCTTTCTCTCACCCCCCCCCCACCCGTTAATCATCGTTATTTTTCGCATTGCACACAGTCCACACACATACAGGCACACACGTGACCCATTGTTGCTAATGTCTCTTTTCATGCAGGCGTGGGGTGGTGCCCCCCCTCCATTGTAGGCGATTCCGGCGCTCCTTTCGAATAAATTTACAGTGCCCGTGCGAGCGTTACGTTTTAAAGGGCCGAATCGCCATTACTCTCAGGAAACGGGTGCTCGCGTCTTTTACTACTGATCGCGCGGGCGTTTCATCCCCCTACCCTCTCATCCTCTCTCACCCTCTGTATTTATAACCCCCCACGTGTGCGCGCTTGCGTCTATCTCTATTGTCTATTTCGGGATTTATGCCCGCTCAATTTCTACAATGGACCGCGGATGTGAGGAACCACGCGTTCACGAGGGCGGTATCAATTTCGTGCTCTCTCTCTCTCTTTTGCTTGCTCAATGTATATGTGTAAGTTTATATATGTAGTATCTATCGACTCGTACGCGTGAACGTTCGCTTTTAATTAGAGGCACGTGGAAACTTACACACACGTGCTTTTCTCCGTAAGTGAATGTCATTAGCGCGCCATTGAATTTCCATTTCTCCAATTATATATATATATGGCATCTAAAGAGGAAAAGTTTTCTGGCAGAAAGTGAAGGAAATCATAACCGCCATGTTGCGAGAAAAGCACTCATCAAAGCGTGCTCTGAAAATATTGAGCGTTTACTCATCGGGGGAAAAAATAGTCCTTATACTTTCCAAATTGGTTGAAATGCGACGGAAATCATTACAGTAAAAAAGGGCCAAAAATTTCTCCTGGCCGGTTTAAAACCTCGTTTAAACGAGACTTTAGCGATTTATACTTATTCCGAAGTAACCAGCTGTGCTTTAAATTTGAGCTCGTTGTAATTTTGGCCACTAATGTGCACACACGCGTCGCAGAGAAGAAACGCGAGTAGGGCGAAAGTTTATACACGTGGGATTCTGAGAAGCGCATCCAGCTAAACGTTGTTTAAAGTTTGATAAGAGCAAGTTTGCTTCATTTTAGTAAATTTTGGTGCTGACGAGGAAGTAGGGTATCGTATTTTTTGCTAGGAAAAAGTGGATATCAGATTTCTAGATGTTGGGTTGAATGTGAAAATTATTTTATCAGAAGGTTTCAAATCATTTCAAAGTGGTTTCATATTCACCATTAGGGTTAATTTCAATCTAATAACCAATTTTCGAAAATACCAAAATCCTATTGGGAGCTGCCTTCAAACTTGAATTTAGGCTAGTTAAACTAAAGTATCTATATCTACGTTAATATTCAGATTGAACCACACGAATGCATGCATCTATCAAATCATCAATAAACACTAAAAGTTATTTTTCAAACTCAAATAGACCACAACGTAACCCCAAATCCACTCCTCTTTACAAAAAAAAATCTCATCAGTAATTAGACACCCATTCACCTTCTGAACTTAATCCTCGACTCTAATCAAAAGAGTCAAAAATCGCATTCCAAAACGTCCCCACTGCAATCCTTCTCTCTCTCTCTCTCTCTCCCTCGTCGTCGTCGTCGTTACCCAATCTCCCCTACTACTGTTTCTCGTATGTGCACACACATACCTTCGGCAACTACTCTCTCTCTCTCTCTCTCTCTCTCTCTCTCTCTCTCTCTCTCTCTCTCTCTCTCTCTCTCTCTCTCTCTCT
>JAYJLV010105211.1:0-11704 GCA_036873485.1 Torymus texanus | reverse complement strand
TCAACAACAGCAATATCAACCTTAACAAAAGCAGCACCAACCTCAACAACAGCAGCATCAGCAGCAGAATCGTACCGAAAATCAGCCTTAACATGCCAGTGCCAAGTGAGTAGTGCCGAACTTAAGGACGACAAGTGAGTGTTTGGAAATACGTAATATATTTATAAAAAAAAGGAAATGAAAAAGAAAAAAAAATAATAGTAATAATATACATATATTTAACCCGCTTATCAAACTGATAATCAATGACGATATTAATCATTAACATAGCTTCATAAGACCTTTATAACTAACATAGTCCCGTAAGTAATTTTTTTTTTATATATAATCCGTATATGTTAGCAATATAAAGTTTTAATCATTAATATAGTTTCATAAGACCTTTATAGCTAACATAATCTCATAAGTAATTTTCCATTATCAATAATATAAATGTAATCAACATCTCCATCATTTGCCATTAACCTCACATCATGCAAAATCCAAAATTGTTTTCTCTACCGAGATTCGATCGTTACGAATTTCATCCCTAACTCTCGATTAAAGGGGGGAGGTGTTACGTCCGGATGAGAACCTCCGGTCACATTTCATATTTTCTAACCTACATTTCGTCTGATGTTACGCATTATACTAGTGCCATCTTCATCACTCATGACAACCGATAATCTAAACATCAATTTCCAAGAATAATGTCAATCTGTCACTACCTTAAGAAAACGCGTTGACAGCTATCCTTAGCACCTCTGCGACAAATAAGATATCTGCGTCTTATAGAAATCATAGCATAAACAAACCAGTGATCACGCGCTATGTGTGTGGTCCGAAGAGCTATGGTATGAGGAAAAGGTCACAAAAGACAATTGGAAGGTCAAAAAAAAAAACAGAGGAGAACCCCCACCTAGTGATCAAGGAGTCATAGGTTAATTAAAAAGAAGATCAGTTCGATCCAGGAGCAGTTCCGGATCAACAGTCATAGAGTCGAGTTAGAAGTCGGAAGTAAAGGTTCAGTCAGATGACAAAGAAAATAATTCTTTAAGAGTTCAACTCAAGAAAAATTTCTAAGTTCAAATTCCAATTCTTTAAACCTTTCTAAGTCTTTTGTCGCTTATTCCAAACTCGTATTCAATCATTGAGCAACATATCGTCAACTCATTTTATCAAACGTAAGTTACTTTACCTTACATTTAAACAGAAATATATTGTCAAATCTACTTTTATCCGAACTCAACCTGTAGTGCAATCCTCCTCTATTAACCCTCTCTTAAGCCTAAACCAGCGTTTGTCCTCATCCAAGATATATAAAATTCCTAATTCACAATCAAGTGCACCATATCGTAAGTAGAGGTTCAGTTTATTCAAATTCTGGATTTAAATTCTAATCACCGTCGGTAACAATTCGTTTTGCTCAATCAGTCTCATGACCATCAACGACACAGGGTGTAAGTAACTGGCCGATCCCGGGTAAATTTCCGAAAGGTTAGACCCTAAACAGGCCATCGTGACCATCCTCCTGACGTTGCCCATTGCTTATAAATACTCGCCAGTGGTGTGGAGTGTATCTGACTTCCCATTACTACCTTACCGATTGAATGCGATCATCCGTCGGGGGTAGTAAGCGTTGTAAATATACTCAATAGGGTGAAGTTACCGGTCCTCCAACTACCACTATACCGAACGGGTGCAATTGTCAATTGGATGTCACATATGTATATATTAAATTTTTGGTGACAGCGGTGGGATATGATGTTACTTTATCACCCGTCGAATTGAAGGGTCATGACAACGCAACATACTCCCGCGCGTACATCTGATACTGAACAACCATCTACTAGCACTCCTACATCACCCGGTCTGGATTCGAGTTTTATGAAAGAATTCCTTCAGCCCAAACCAAATTTTGTCCCATTAGACACAATTGAACCAGAATCATTCAAACCCAGTAAGGTACTTCCACGATCACCTCCAGGTTCCCTTTCACACTCACTTATTAAACCGAATCTAGAACCTAAACCAGAACATACCGAAAATCCTATACCAATCGCACCTATAACCTCTCCTACAATGTTGGGAAGTAGTCAGTTAGTTTCCCTTAAAGACGCCGTTGAAGTAGTGCCGCGATACGATGGATTTAATATTCCGTTCTCTCAATTCGTTGCGGGATGTGAAGAAGCTGCCGAAATGCTACCCGAATCCGCCGAAACCAATTTAGTCACTCTAGTGCGTACCAAATTAAAGGGGGAAGCACACGATGTAGTCCAAGGAAAGAAATTCTATAAAATGAATGATTTGATTAAGAGGTTAAAAGCCGTATTTGCACCGCGAGAAACAGTGAACGAAGTGCGTCATGAATTAGGGCGATTGTATCAAGGAGATAATGAAAGTGTAGTAGCATTTATGAATCGTGCTCGAAAAATAGGAAACAGAATCATTAACGCGAAGAAAGTAGCAAGTGAGGAAAATCAAGTTGACGAGTCGTTCAGAGAAACAATAGAAGAAGAAATATTAGAAAGTTTTATAAACGGGCTAAAACCAGAAATAGAACATAGATTAGGACGTGTTAAAGATCTTACCGAAGCAGGAATAAAAGCTATAGAAATAGAAAAAGTATTAGACAAGCGTGCCGATGCTCGAAAACAGTTAAGGATGAAAGAATACCGCGAGAACCGAGAAGCTAATTCTATGACCAACCAAAATCAAGGAAAAGTTCATTTTGTTGAAGATCAGGTTTTAAAATGTCAAATTTGCAAGAAACCCGGTCATATTGCTACTGCTTGTTGGCATTACAGGCCTATTGAGAACATAAAAAGGGAAAATAGAGGATACCAACCACGAGATAATTATCAAAAACGAGATTTTAACAGAAATCCATTACGAAAATTTAATTTTTCCGAAAGAACTAATAGTAGACCCCCGCAATTCCAATCAAATTTTACGAATCGAGACCCATCAAAGGTTTGCCGCTATTGTAAATATACGGGTCACACGATAGATGAATGTCGGAAAAGGCAATATAACAATTCCAAATTTCAACAAGAAAATGAGAAACGCCAGGGAAACGAGAATGCTCTCCCGAGGGCGGGCGCATCACGGGAGGCTACGAAATCCCATTCGCGCCCAGCGATGATGATCGAAGCACAAGAAATCGAAAGCCAATAATTCGCGATGCTACAGTTAATCTAAGTCGAGAAAATCGAGCTCCCTCAGTCCGAATTTCTTCAAATGATTTATGCTCGCCGGTAAACATGATGTTAGACACAGGTGCCGGTCCTAATCTTATAAAGGAAAAATTCGTCGCATCCTCAACCCCTGTGAATCGTGAGGAACTTTTATCATTGAGTGGAATCACTGCTCACTCTGTTACCACCTTAGGGATGGCCAGAGTGA
Organism: Torymus texanus; assembly: GCA_036873485.1. Taxonomy (NCBI): domain Eukaryota; kingdom Metazoa; phylum Arthropoda; class Insecta; order Hymenoptera; family Torymidae; genus Torymus; species Torymus texanus. Next base: position 8,320 of record JAYJLV010105211.1, on the reverse strand, counting down.
ACGTCCTAGGATGTACTGCTTCATTCCATTTGGTGCCCGATAGTTTCCCCATCAAGCAGGCAGGAATATTAGGAACTGAATTTCTCCAAGAGAACGATGCTCATATCAATTACGAAGAGAAATATTTAGGACTTCGAGGAATAGAGATTCCTTTCGAGACTCAGGAAACAATTGTAGTACCCGCGAGATCAGTAACAGTCATATACGTGCGAGTAAACGACGTAGAGTTGAAAGAAGGGTATCTTCCGCGCCTTGTAATCGGAGACGGGGTGTATGGAGGACACGGTTTAGTAACAAATCAAAAAGGGAAAGCTTATCTCCCAATATATAATACAAGGGAGGAAGAAATAGAATTACAAATTCCTACATTAAAACTATATCCGTTTGATGAATTAGCAAGGGACGAACAAAGTGTCGAAGAAGACATTCACTTAGGTGAAATCTTTCTTACGCACAAATCCTCTGAATCCTCTGAATCTTCTAAATCCACTGAATCTATACAAGTTCAAGATCGATGTCCTGCTAATTCAAAAATTACAACACCCTCTGAATCCAAAGAAATCAAAAATCGAAAAGAAATTAGTTCAAAATCCTCTGAACCCTCTGAATCCTCTGAATCCAAGGAAATCGAAAATCGAAAAGATGTTAATTCAAAAGCCTCTGAATCTTCTGAATCTATGAAAATCAAAGATCAAGATTTTATTAATTCAATATCCTCTGAATCCGCTGTATCCGCTGAATCTTTAAAAATTCGAAATCAATATCTTACTAGTTCAAAATCCACTGAATCTAATAAAACGAAAATGAGATATCAAGAAATAAGGAAATTATTGCGATTAGAGCATCTAAATGAGGAAGAAAAGGAAAATATTGAGGATTTAATAAAAGAATACGAGGATAGATTTCATATACCCGGAGATACTTTAGAAGCGACTAACGTATTGAAACATCGAATTCCTACAACAAATGAGCAACCCATAAATACGAAACAGTATCGATATCCACCTATTCATAAAGAAGAAATTAATAAACAAGTAAAAGATCTGTTAGATGGTGGAATAGTTAAATTATCGCAGTCCCCTTATAACACTCCGGTATGGATTGTTCCTAAAAAGCCTGATTCTCAAGGAAATAAACGATGGAGAATGGTACTCGACTTTAGGGCATTGAACGATAAAACAGTAGGAGACTCGTATCCGTTGCCAAATATAGTAGATATTCTAGATCAACTTGGAGGAGCTAAGTATTTTTCAGTATTTGATTTAGCATCTGGTTTCCACCAAATTAAAATGGATCCTCAGGATAGTCATAAAACAGCATTTTCAACCCCTTATGGGCATTATGAATTCGATCGAATGCCATTTGGCTTAAAAAACGCTCCTGCCACTTTTCAAAGATTAATGGATCTAGTTTTGACTGGATTGCAAGGAATCGAATTGTTCGTGTATTTAGATGATATCGTAATCTATGCCAGTTCGTTAGAAGAACATGAAATAAAATTCAGGAAGTTAATGAAACGTTTGAGAGACGCGAATTTAAAACTGCAACCAGATAAATGTGAATTCTTACGGAGAGAAGTCGGATATTTAGGTCATATAATTGGAGAAAATGGAGTTAGGCCAGATCCTAAAAAGGTAGAAGCAGTAAGACTTTTTCCAGTCCCCAAAAATGCTAAAAATGTGAGACAATTTCTAGGACTAGCCGGATATTACCGAAGATTTATTGAAGGATTCTCTAAAATAGCGAAGCCCCTAACTAACCTCTTGAAAAAAGAAACCCCGTTTGTGTGGGAAGAAAGTCATATTAGAGCCTTTGACACTCTGAGGCAACTGCTATGTGAAGCACCGGTTTTACAGTATCCAGACTTTTCCAAGCCGTTTGTCGTTACAACAGATGCATCCGGATATGCTATAGGAGGAATATTGTCGCAAGGACCAATAGGCAAAGATAAACCGATCGCTTATACTTCGAGAGTACTAAACGAATGTGAGAAGAAGTACGACACATACGAAAAAGAAGCGTTAGCAATATTATATGCCGTGAACCACTTCAGACCATATCTTTATGGTCATAAATTCACCCTAGTTACCGATCATAAACCATTAGTTTGGTTTCAGTCAACTAAAAATCCAAACTCACGAGTTACAAAATGGCGTTTGAAGTTATCCGAATATGATTTTGATATTGTGTATAAAGCAGGAAAAATAAACGTTAATGCCGATGCGTTATCACGAAATCCCGTAGAACAAATAGAGCAACAAAAATTACTGGTAATTCAAACAAGGAGTAAGGAAATAAAAGAACCCGAATCAGGTTATAACAGTCAGCGTAGTAAGCAATTAGGACTGCAAGGATATTCTAGGGTAACAGACCGTCTAGATGTAAGGAAAAGCAAAAGAATACATCTCTCAAAAATAAGAAAGCCACGATCTGACACTGTAAGGACAAATTCAAACGATAATACAGGGAAGCGAAAGAGAGGTAGGCCGAGGAAAGTTATAGTGACAAGCTGTAAAAGGACAAAATTCACAAGGCAGAGAGGTAGGCCGAGAAAAATAAAACTTAAAACATGTGCTAACACCCAGGGAAAAATGGGCCCTATGCCTAAAAAGCGAGGTAGACCAAAGAAAGCAGAAGATTATACGGAACCAGACCCGGTTGACCAAATAGAAGACGTGCCGACGGACAGTTACGAATCCGACAGTGACAAATTAGATAGTGATCGAAGCAGTGAGTCGTCTAGCGATGAAGAAAATTTTAAGAACAATGATAATGATGAACTACTGAATAAAGGTACTGACGAAGTTGAAATTCAAAGAAATGCGTTAGAAACAGTTGAAGAGGAAGTTGATAGCCCTGATGAAGATGAGATGGATCAACCTGATTTAGAGTATTTACATGACAAACACCCAGATTCTGAAGATCCAACGTACGATCAAAATATTATAAATTGCAAGGACCAATTATTCATGCGAAAAGACAATTATGCATATTTCGTTTCAATCGATGGGAACCCACTTGACATAGGATCCAAAGTATTAAATGATAGAAAGGAATTGCCATTAATGGAAAATTTAGTTGCAGGAGAAGCAAAAGCATTTAGTAAAGGAAATCACTATCATTTAGTTCTACCCATAGACCTCAGCAAAAGAGAAGGACTGGGTTTTGTATTAAACAATATTACCCAAGCATTACAAACATCTCGGAAATTAGTAGATCAATTAAATCTGCGATCAGTTAGCATAGCAAAAACATCAGAAATTGGTAACGTAATGTGGATAGACATATTCAGAGAAATTAAAAGTGCTTTTCTAGGATCATTGTGTAAAATTATCATTTGCAATGGTGTAATTCAGTATCCATTACCATCTGAACGAGTTAAAATAATAGAAGAAACTCATACATCTGCATTAGGAGGTCATAAGGGAGTAACCAAAACCTATAATAGAATTCGGCAGAGATATTATTGGGAAAATGTTAAGTCGGACGTGCAAGAGTTTATTCGTCAATGCTTACAATGTCAATTAAAGAAACTAGTCCGAGTTAAAACCAGAAGTCCGATGATAATCACCGATACTCCCGGTACTGCATTTGATAAAATTTCTATGGACATAGTGGGACCATTGCCTAAAACTGATAAAAATAACGAATACATTTTAACAATTCAAGATCAATTAACTAAGTATTCATTAGGAATTCCCTTGAATAACGCCGTAGCCACGACCATAGGCGACGCATTTGTAAAAAAATTCATTTGTATATTCGGAGCCCCAAGAGCTATCTTAACAGATCAAGGAAGGAATTTCTTAAGTGGATTTATAAGAAGACTAGCAAAACGATTTCGTATTAAGCGATTTAAGACCACAGCATTCCATCCACAATCGAATGGCTCAATTGAAAGATCCCATCATGTATTAGCCGAATACTTAAAACAATATGTCAATAATGATTCTGAATGGGATGAGTGGTTAGAGTTAGCTATGTTCTCATATAATACGAGCGTGCATGAAGGAACAAAGCATACGCCTTATGAGTTAGTGTTTGGTAAACTAGCCAGACAGCCGTCAAACGATCCACTTGTAGGCGAAGACAAGTTGCTCACATACAATGATTATTTAGTTAACTTGGTCACACGAATCCATAATATTCAAGATTTAGCAAGACAAAATTTAATCGGAGCTAAGTTCAAATCTAAGTATTATTATGACAAGAAGACAAATCCGCAAAATTTTAAAATAGGAGATCATGTATTTCTGTTAAAGGGACCGAAACCAAAGAAGTTAGGCAATCACTATACAGGTCCCCATAAAGTATTGAGAATATTAGGGAAAGGAAATATTGAAATTCAAATTGGAAAACGATCAAAAATAGTTCATGAAAATAGATTACGGTATTCACACATCACGCCAAACGATTAATTCGATCCATTCTCATATCTGGTTACAGATGAGATTGACCACGGTGATAATACTAATGACTCTGATATGGTTATTAAAACCATTTCAAAAAGGAGAAGCTTTAATAGGATACGATTGCGGAAGTAACCAACCAAATGTTACAACTATATCTTTATTAGAAATAGGCAATTGCGATATACCACCCCCACAAGTAAAAACTACACCCGTTTATATGCAACTTCTGCAGTTGAGCGAATACAAAAGTGCACATGTAGTTCAATGTAAAATCGAAGTCAAGCGAAGTATTTTTTATTGCGGAATGCACTCACACGTTTCAGTTGTCAATAATGGAGTGGCAGAATACATAGCTGAGTTGTCACGAGACGAATGTTATCGCATGCATAGTACAGGAGCCGCTAAGTTCGGAGCAAATATTGTAATTGATGGGTTAAAAAGAAATTATACTGTGACTAGAGCTGTAACCTTTGCCGGAAGTATTGGGAATGATGGATCATGTAGTGGGATGCAATATACAGACGCGTATGGCACATGGTCAAATGTAGTTGTTCTAGGCACAATTTCTATAACCCTTCAAGACCACGAGGCTGTTGTAGACTTAGAATCTAACCTGATAAAGTTAAACAGTGGAAAATCATGTAATCTTAAAGAAGGGAATTGTTTTGATATGGTGAGCGGACAAACCTTTTGGGAAACAATGCCAATTGACAACTGTGGGTTCGACAAATATGATGTCTTATACGAAGGAACGGGAAATAAATCTGTAGATGCGGACCATGAATACCAGGAAACTATATATTCACTTACAACACAAGATGTTACTTTTGCTTTAACCGCCAGGGGAACATTGTCCACTTGCGGATATAATTTGATTAGAACAGAGCATCCAAAGTTGTTAATATTAGAAACAACAAAAGGTGCATCGTTTGCCACAAGACATATTATTAGAGTCGAGAATCTTGATATATTCGGCTATGTTAATTTAAAATTTGTGTACGTGGAAAAACATATACGAACGCAAATCAAGGGATTGTATCACGATGTTTTAATTCAACGATGTATGTTAGAACGACAGGTGCTAGAGAATGCCTTAAAAATCGCTAGACTCCTACCTGACGAATTTGCATATTACGTCATGAAAGGACCAGGCTATATGGCTATAATATCAGGAGAAGTAGCAAATATTGTAAAATGCATACCAGTAGAAGTTACTATAAGAAGCACTACTGAATGTTATCAAGAATTACCGGTCTATGTACGAAATGAATCATACTTCTTAACACCAAAAACACATATTCTCCTAAAAACTGGAACTCAAACGACTTGCAATTCGATAGCATCACCAGTATACTATATTGAACCAGAATGGTATATGATGTTACCTGAACCGTACAAAACACGCACACCTATAATCATAAAACCCAATACTAACCCTACATGGAAATATATAGATCCTGTATCGTTAGGAACCAGCGGTATATATGGGCAAAGAGATTTAGATCATTTACGCGAACACATTATGTTTTCCGTTGCTCAACCCGCTGTACTAAATACAATGGCGAGAGGATTCGCAGGACAACCGAGCGTGCATCAGGGAATGTCTATAACTAATCTTATGAATGAAGTAGATATACGCACTATAGCAAGTAAGGCATGGGAAAACACTTGGAACGCATTTATGAAATTTGGAACTGCGAGTGCAGGGTTATTTGGTATAATGATGATATTTAAGATTTTCAAACTGGTTGTAGATACGATCGTACATGGTTATACCTTACACACCATATATGGATGGTCGATCCATCTAATCGGAGCCTTATGGGACTCCGTTGCTCATTTGCTAATTTACTTAGGGAGAAAACAAGAAGTAACTCCAAAGAAAATCTCTAGTAACCATGATGAAGAATCTCAACGAACCACACCACCCGCTGAACCTAGGCATACCTCTAATCCTAAGGAAGAACCCAGTGTTTGTGTCAAATATCCAACCAATGAACTCCAACAATTCCGCCAAGGTGTATTCTCTCTCTCTCAATAAGCTTCTTGGAAAATTTCTATCTCTGCTTCACGTGACGTCCAGCTTTAATTCATGCTGCAAATAACCATTGAACTCGACTGTACTTCATGTCTCCAGGATGCGCTTACCTAATGCTGACTCCGCTATAATTCAAGAATGGGACGGCTTATGTCCAGAAGAATACCCTGACAGATATCCGGGTCTAATTTCTGGAGTTTGCGTAAAACAATTAAGTAGAACAGCATATATCAGCTTCAATCTACGATTATTATGCAGAGACTGTTGGGATGAAATATATGAAGATCAAGAACACTATGAGCGTATCAGGGAATGGCATTATTTGAGAAAGAATAATATGCTGATCTCTCCACTGTGTTACAGGTGCGAACTGAGATTATTACAGTGTGCCGAAGCGATTCGGTGTAGAGCCTGCATAGGCGGATACTTTGACAAGGAAACAGACTATCACCGAGGAAAAATCATCTCTTTATATATCCAAAGAAATTTTTAGACAAGCACCAGGCCAAAACAATGAGACACCGGTGTATACCGTTCACCCCAGACAGAATGACAGAATATTTTGAATTGTACCCAGGAATGTGGGTACCACAATTTTGGAAAAACTTAGGAGAAGAAGAGCTATACTCCAGAGGCCTCTTCCTATCTAATCCAGAAACAGTAACAGCAGGGATAGAACTCCTATTTCCCGAAGGATACTACATTCTCGAAGCAATAAACTCAAGCGCGACGGAAAGAAATCAAGAAATTCAATCGCAACAATTGCCGCCAACTCCAGGAATGTTTGCGCCATTTTCATCATTTTCACAAGCATTCCCAAGTGAAGAACCTTTCTTACAAGAATTTCAACTCCCAGGATCATCCTCATTACAGTACTCCCAACGGTCTCAAGACGAAGTGCAATTTTCAAGTCTCTCTTCACCACAATTATTAGAATACGTGGAAGAAGAACTACAACGGATAATTAATCAAATTCCGACAACACTTCCGCAACCAACAGTGGCTGATAGACCACTCGCACCACAGGAAGAATCAACATTTCTGGAATTATCCCCACAACCGTCAACGTCCAGACAAGAATCATCGAGACAATCTCAACAGGAAGGTATTAATCATCGAAGAATCAAGAGACGAGGCGCCTCTTCTGATAGGATATACAAAAAGCCCAGATGGGAATGAGCTGGGGCAGAAGCATCAGTTATAAGGCCGAAGAGGACGACAGGGGAAAAGATCCTGCCCCACTACTCTCAAAGGAAGTCGCAGCTATTTAAGCACGAGTCCTCTTCTCTCAGTCATTACGAATAGTTGACCATCAGAAGTGACATCATGGCGTCGGGACCTTCCTTGAGAGAAACAGAGACTGAGTACGAAGTTTGGACGGGATTTTGGGTTCCCTATTTCTGGAAGATGTTGCCAGAAAGTGAGAGGGAAGAACGGGTTCTCGCATTGAGCGTCAGGGAGCTTACCAACAACGCAAGGGCAGTGACGAATTTTCCCGAGGGGATATACAACTACATTAACGGACACGTGAGATTCACCCCCAAAATGATAATACAAGAGCAACTACAACAGTACCAGCAGCAGCAACAGCAGTATCAGCAACAAAAACGCACTTACGACCAGTCTTTTGAGAAGAATCAGCGGCGGCGACACGAGTAACATGCCAGTGCTAAGTGTGTAGTGCCAAACATAATATCAACCTCAACAACAGCAATATCAACCTCAACAACAGCAATATCAACCTCAACAACAGCAATATCAACCTCAACAACAGCAATATCAACCTTAACAACAGCAGCACCAACCTCAACAACATCAGCATCAGCAGCAGAATCGTACCGAAAATCAGCCTTAACATGCCAGGGCCAAG